>JALNIO010001287.1:0-11001 GCA_023509875.1 Rugonectria rugulosa
CTCGATTGTGAGGTATGTGCGTGCGTCACGTGAGATCAAGATCTACGCTTGCCTATAAATGGACGTATTATCCGCCAAGACATGACTCTAGCGGGCCCTCGGAGATTTTTAAGCCAATCCATTGAAGGTACATCGATTCACGTGCAAATTAGTTGATAATAAAAGTCCCAACCATTTTCCCTCTCTAGAGACCTCAAGGAATTACATCACGGCTAACACATCCTTGCACCAGGGAAATCACGGAGTTGGTTGGAAGAATTTAAACTAGGATTAACCCGGTCTTTCTTATTACTCGCAGGCCGCTGGTAAAGAGATCATATCTCCTAGCCAGTTTATAAAATGGAGGCTTTATCGAAGTACTAGCCTACCTACGTCAGCAATTGGACGGAGCAGTCTGCTAGTAGTGACATTTTCCCTAGCAAAGGTACAGGGTAGGATACATGTGCGTGTTTGTTACGGGTTAAAATCACTCTACCTACGCGCATGCACCTAGGTATGCACTTTTAAATACGATTGGAAGGGAGCATTCTATCCTCATGAGAAGCTATGAACTACAGTGATGTGTAGAAAGATCATAATTAAAAGCTGGGCGGTTGTTAATTAATTTTGTTTGGGATGTTTGCGTCACTTGCAGTTCTTTTACGTCTAATCTACCCAACAGACAAGCAATTTATCCAGGCCAAACAAAGAAGACACCTTTTTATTTTAGATTTGAAACATCCACAAAACGGAAATCGAGACGATGTGTACTTGATTGAGATACTCCCACTTCCCCATGTAACAGCACTTGGCACTGAACATAGAAAGGGATCGACCCAGTTCATTGTCGGAGCAAAACCCGACGAGCCTTGGCGCCCAACGGTAGTACAATACGGGCAGCATTCAATCGCAATTTTTTTCTTTAGATACCTACGATACCATTTTACAATCATTCGTCATGAATTCCTGCTTTGGTGTTTAGCAACCTTTTCATCGTCGCATGCGACCCCTGATTACCTAAGCTTTTTCGCCTCCTTGGTTTCAGCGTTTTATCCAACGGGGCTGTGCTGTAGATCCGTACATCCACAAACATCCCACTGCGCAATCAACACTCGCCAACTGGTCACCAAAGTCCTGCCAGGCTGCATCATCGCGACACCCGCCTCTGCTGGATAGAGCCCTGAATACCGCGACCTGGACCGAGACCGACACTCACTGGCAACAGCGTCCGCCATGTCATCATCCTGGAAACTGACCAAGAGTAAGCACCATGCGCCTCCTCCACGCCCTAGCTGATAGCGCCGCAAGCATAGTGGGCCGCGCCATGCAGCTGCCAGCTCCAGCTATCGCAATACCGCATTCCCTTCCTGGCATCCTGCCCAGATCGATGCACTAACAATCTCCTGCTCTTCCTAGAACTCAAAGAGACCCATCTGCCGGGATTCTCGCGAACCACCCCGTCCAACTCTGGCTCACTCACTCAAGGCGGCGACAGCACCACCACTTCTGGAGTCAATGGTATGGTTGCATCTTCCACGACGCCCTTGTCTCTCCCGTCACTTACCACCGAGGTGAATTGCAGAATCACCCAACCAACCCCCCTTGAGAACGTTGAAGCCCGGAATCCTCATCGTCACTCTCCACGAAGCCCGCGGCCTCTCGTTACCTGAACAATACCACCATGCCTTTGCGTCGCAAGCGGACCCGGATCGACCACATACGGCTGGGTTCAAAGGGATGCCCACCAACCACGGACGAGTGTCTGGGAAATATATGCCTTATGCGCTAGTGGACTTTGAAAAGGTGCAAATCTTTGTCAACTCCATCGATGGAAACCCTGAGAATCCTTTTTGGGCTGGAAACAATACGCAATACAAATTCGACGTGTCAAGGGTGGCAGAACTCACCATCCACCTCTTCATTCGAAACCCAAACGCAGCGCCGGCTTCAGGTCGAACGCAGGATATTTTCCTTGGTGCCATTCGACTTCATCCAGCTTTCGATCACGGCAAATCGGGAGGCTTCAGCGGTATCGGATGGTTCGACGTTCAACATGGGACGGGAAAGTTCCAGATCGGCGTGGACTACAAGGAAAATCAGGAGAAGAAACTTGCCATTGATGACTTTGAACTGCTCAAGGTGATCGGGAAAGGCAGCTTCGGGAAGGTGATGCAAGTAAGGAAAAAGGACACCAACCGCATCTACGCCCTCAAGACGATTCGGAAAACGAAGATTATTTCTCGCTCCGAGGTGACGCACACCATGGCCGAGCGCTCTGTCCTGGCCCAGATCAACAACCCATTCATTGCGCCATTGAAGTTTAGCTTCCAATCGCCTGAAAAGCTATACTTTGTTCTTGCGTTCGTGAACGGGGGGGAGCTGTTCCACCATCTCACCCTTGAGCGAAGGTTTGATATCAACCGAGCGCGGTTCTACACCGCTGAACTCTTGTGTGTGTTGGAATGTCTACACGGCTTCAACGTCATCTATCGTGACTTGAAGCCAGAGAATATTCTCCTGGACTATCAAGGACACATTGCACTGTGTGACTTTGGCCTGTGTAAGCTCGAGATGAAGGATGAAGATCGCACCCGGACTTTCTGCGGCACACCAGAGTACCTCGCACCTGAGGTCTTACTTGGAGAGGGCTATAACAAGACAGTGGATTGGTGGACACTTGGTGTATTGTTGTACGAGATGCTCACGGGACTACCTCCATTCTACGATGAAGTGGTGAATGAGATGTATCGCAAGATCCTGGTGCAACCCCTGGGGTTCCCGGGTAACAACGTGGTCCCCCCTGCGGCAAAGGATCTCCTGACCAAGCTCCTGGAGCGCGACCCGAAGCAGCGGCTCGGCGCTAATGGCGTGGCGGAAATCAAGTCGCACCCATTCTTCCATGGCATCGACTGGAGAAAACTGTTGGACAGAAAATACGATCCGTCCTTCAAGCCCAATGTGGTAAGTTACACCCAACATCTCATCTTCTGACGACATGTACTGATCCCGTGTTAGGCAAATGCGCTTGACACGGGCAATATCGACCCTGTGTTCACCTCAGAAGCGCCTCAAGACTCTTATGTCGACGGCCCAACCCTGTCTCAGACCATGCAAGACCAGTTTGCAGGATTCAGCTACAACCGCCCAGTGGCTGGACTGAATGACGCCGGCGGTAGTATTAAGGATCCTACCTTTATGGATATCTCAGAGGACCGGTAAAAGGGGCATGGGCTACGATGGAGAAGGGAGCTGATACAGTGTGCTCGGATAGAGGCAATGCAGGATGATCTGCATGGTTGTTGGAATTATTCCTCTTGTATCTTGGTTTGAATCTGGCGTGGTTTGGTGCAGGTCGCCGAGTGATTTCAGGTTGCTTCATAGTTGGAATTAGGAAAGCCCTTGGTGGTCAACAATCTAACTTGCAAAGTTTTCGTCCATCTACCTTAATTTACCTAAGAGTAGGTTTGAAGGATTATGGCATTGACTTCACTGGTGTATGCTGGAGTGAAATGCGGCCATAGGGGTGTGCAAAGTGTACATTCACAACATGGCATCACGAAGCAGAGGCGTCGCTTCAAATTGCTCCTGGTCAGGGGCCTTTGTGCAGGAACATTAGAGATAGTCTGATACCAATTGTATAGAAAAGAAACCCTTGGCTATTAATTATGAGATTACTTGCATTCTATTTCAGGTGTTTAATCGTTCATCTCCGATATCTGTCGTTTATTCTTCAGACCTGGGCTAGGTCGCGCCCTACGCCCTGCGCCCTGCCCCACACCGCGATCTCACGCTTCCCTCCTTTTCACACTTCCCAGAAAGCATTTTCTTCCTTTTCTCCAGAGAGGTCCGAAGTCGGCGTCGGTGAGAGGGGTATATTACTAGGATTGTAATTAGCGCTGACGAAGGGGGAGGGGATGGACATCTTCCAGGACATCGCCATTCATTACACCAATCTGTGAGGGTTCGAGCCTCATCCTGTCTCGAATCTTGGGCTCACTGAGACTCGTCTTTCTGGTTCTCTTTCATGTTTTGCGATCGAAACGACGACAGCCACTCGTTATTGTCCGCAATAGTCCAGTCCCACGCGTCCTCTGATCCGTACACCAACCTCCGCGACTCCTTCTGGAACATGTCGTCTGTGGGCATCACCCCGAGCCGCATCTGCTGCCGCGCGAATTGAGCCAGCCCCAGCGTGAGGATGTTGATAAAGGTCGTTGTTGGGTCTTGGTCAGGTGACGGTGGCATCGGCGCGGGTGCTTCATCCCCGACCGTGTTGTTCTGCAAGTGATTGTCTTGTATCTGTATGTAGTGGTCCTTGGTGCCGGAGTCTGTGGCGGAGAAGGGTACGAGACTCTTGGACTCGGCCGCGATGAGATACGGAGGCAGCGCGTTGGCGACCAAGGCTGCGATGGACGGCTCGAAGCAGTGGTCACCCTTCCAGTCCTCCATCGACTTGCCCTTTCGGAAGTGCTGCGAAATATGGTCCATACGCTCCTGCCAAGTATTCATCATAGTATCGCAGATTCCGCACCGGGACCTGACCGGCGGTGCTTCCACCTTCCAGTCGTCAATGAGAGGCAGAGTTTCCAGCTGGTGGGCGAGCCTGAGGTGTTGGACAAGGTGATCCTTGCGGTTGAATATGTGAGGCGAGCCTGACGACTGGCAGATGCTGTAGTTATGAGTTTCGAGGTGTTCAGGGGTGGGATCAAGCATGTTGCAGTAAGCGCAGTGGCTTCTCCCCGTGTCCGGAGACACCACGGCGCCGCCATGTGGCGTGCACACCCAGCCGTCTAGACTCAAGTGAAGAGACTTTTCATGACGTGACCAATCGTACTTGCTCTTGAACGAATCGCAGCAGAACGTGCACTGAAAAGTCCGACGCTCTTTCGGCTTTGGCTTTGGCGTAGTGCGTTTCCCCTTTGATACGCCCGCACGGGTGTTTGGCCGGGAGAGCAGGTCCCTCGATATGGAAGATCTCGCCGAAGTAGCCGATTTTGAAGAGTGGCTGGTCCTCTCACTGTTGAAGCTCGCCGTCGAAGCTGCCCGGCTCAAAGCCCCTCGACTTCGTAGACTTTCCGAGGAGGCGGGGCGCGGGAGGGCGTTTTTCAAAGCGCCGGCAATAGCGCTCAAAGAGGCGGCTTCCGTCTCGGGAGGAGAGTCTTGCCATCTCTGCATGGGATCCGAGGTACCGTTGGTGGCTGAGTTTGGTATGGGGATAGATGCGGTGCTCTCTGTAGGGGAGCGAAGATAACGACTTCTTCGTCTTGGCAGAGTGCCTTGACGGTAGTCCATCATAGAGAATTGACGCATCTGAGACTGAAAATCTGCTTCAAAAGGCGGCGTCGACTGAAATTGATTCCTCGATAGAGGACTTGGGGACCGAGATTGTCCCCATGAGTTGGTGTGATGGCTTGCTAAGATGGCATTTGATAAGGTCTGGTGCGGGGCGGTTTCTGTATCCAGGCCCGAATAATCAAAGGTCAGGGCGGGATCGATATGCATAGATTCTAGATTTGGAAATTGCGTCTCTGTAGTAGATGTGTTATTCTCGACCGGGGAACTCCAATGGTCGAATGAATCGATGGGAAAGAGTCCTGAAAAGTCGCTGTTCTGCGAGTCATTTAAGCCGAGGCCAAGGCCCATACTGTCCAGGTCCAACAGACTGCTTGCTAAATGAAAGAATTAGGTCAGTTGCTAGTAAGCCAATTTGAGAAAGAGGTCAAACTTACACGGCTGGCTCTCTTCCGGCGTACCCAACGTCGGATCTTGTGCCTGTGCAGACCCTGCCTCTGCGCCATCAAGAGCTGCAGCATCTGCCCTCTGACTATTGTGACGTGACATGGTCCAGCTTATCTGATTATTTATGCTCGACTTTAAGAAAATAGAAAGAGTTTCAACAAGTCTTGACCCCAAGGCAGCCTTGCTTATGGTCAGAGCATGGGGGATGTTTGGGGTGAGTAATGGGTGACGTCGAATGGGCTGCTTCTCGTGTGGGTCGAAACAGTCATTGGCCGGTTTCGGTCTCGGCTTTAGAACCGACTCTCTTATTTACTTAAGCACCCGAACCCGGCATTTTCCTTCAATCAGCGAGTTGTTAGTCTGGCTTTTAGCGGTATGTGAAGCTGACTCATTTTCTATTAGCACTTGAAAGTCACTTGATGTGCTTATCAACTTGACCTTTCCTCATAGTATTCATAGTGTCGACGATGCTTCTTGGTTTTGAATTGGTTACTATTATTATGTGCTGTAAATAACCTTGAAACTTGAGAAGATCTATAACCATGTATTACATGGGAATGTTATAATAATGTCCAGACATACCTTGCTGGGATGAATGTAACCTCGAAGAGAGCTGCTTGATCGGTAATGATAATTAGGAAAATACACGATAATAAAAGAATTAAGGGAAGAAAAACAAAATAGCTAAATCTTAGACTTTAAGCTGAGGTAATATCTCCCTCTGATGACAGGCGGAAACCCGCTTTCCATGAATAGTAGCTACTTAGTACCTATCTCGATGCCGAGACTACGTATGTTGGCCTAGCAAGTGTAATGTCGATTAATCATCTCCCACCAAGAAGACACTTTGCTATGTACAATCTACCACGCAAACTCCTCCTTGACCAAGTTCTCCGAGCGCTTCCACAACTTCTCGGCTTCGTCGCTCGACACAGCCAGAGGGTGAGCCTTGTCGCTGACTTGACAATCCACAAGATATGCGCCATAATTCTCGTTGCCATCGTACGTCTCACCAGCCTTGAGCTTCGGATCCAGAGCCGCGACGAGGCTCGTCGAAGCTCCTGCACCCAGAGTCTTGTAGACCACGAGACCCTTCTCCACGAACCCGCTGATTATGTCAAGATTTTCCTGCGTCATGTGGCGCCCGAGCTCTGTGACGATGACTCCCGGGTGCACGGCAAGAGTCAAGATGCCGTACTTGTCGTAAAGTCTTTTGTTCGCGCCGACGCCGAAGAGGACGTTGGCCACTTTGCTTTGGTTGTAGCCTTCGAGGGGAACGTACGACTTGCTCTCGGGATCAACAACGCCCCATCTTCTGAGCATCGGGTAGCTTGGCTGCTCCGCCTCGGGGAGATCTTGATTGACTTTTTCAAAATTCATGTCGCTCCATCGCATCTTGCTCACCATGGGGGAAGCAGAGCTGACGTTGATGACGCGTGTCGCTCCCTTGGGAGAGCTCTCGGCGGCCTTGATGAGCTTCGGCATGATTAAATTGGTCAAGAGGAAGTGGCCAATATGGTTGGTGGCAAAGTGCATCTCGATTCCGTCCTCGTTAATCGTGCGTTCAGGAAGGTACATGATGCCGGCACTGTTCACGACAATATTGACGGTTGGGATGTCATCCCAGGCGAGAAGCTCGGCAGCAGCAGCACGAACCGCCTTCTGGCTTGAGAGATTGACGACAAGAGGGCGATAGTCAACGTTGGGAAACTTTTCCCGCAGGGCTTTGATGCTCTTTTGGAGCCTTTCGAGGTTATGGCCTGCGATAATGAGGTGAGCAGGATTTTGAGAGGCCTTGCACATGTTAGTTTGATCAATTAGGAGACAAAAGAGCCGGACTTACAAAAGCTTCCGCAGTGAAAAATCCAATGCCAGCTTGGTTGACACCCGTGACTAGAATTGTCTTTCCTCGGACTTGCTCAGGGAAAGCCTTGGCAACGTCAAGAGCCTCAGTGTCATGGTTGTATTCGGGGTGGCTGGTCGTCATTTTGACTTGGTGAGTGATGTAGTTGCTGTGAATGGGAAAATGCTTGAGTGTGTCGTTGGGGATAAGAAAGACCACTACATTGGAAGACGATCCGGGTTATTTATACTTGTCTCCGTTGTCGCCTCACTTATAATTACCACGTCGCGTCCCGAGGACACCGATTTTCCATTGCTAGAATCATCTTCGGACTCACAAGCCAACAAAATGCCTGATAGAATTGGAATTATCGGATTTACTCCAGATAGTTCCGTCCGATGCATGAGATTGATGCCCTCTTTTGGCATCGTCAGGTTTTGGTTGACGTTGAATGCGGTTGGCTGAGCTCAACCAATCAGAGATTCGTTTCCCTTTGAGGTTTAGGGCGAATCTGAGGATATGCGCTTGGAGGGAAGATGCGTCATTGTCAGTGCGTCTGTGACAAAGGCCTGCATCATGAAAGCCATTTGAAAGACTTTATTGGCTTAGTGGTTTCACCAACCTCGGGATGGCTATTGCGATGTCTTTGTTGCCTGATCTGTCATGACTGGGGTGGAGTGACTTCTATTCAAGAGTACAGTCCCAGCTGCATGCGCCTCATTCTTAATTTGTCGCACTAATAAGCTCCTTTTGCATTCGTACCTAGGTACCTAGCTGATTTATAGCGTAGATGTAATTATACAGTAAGAACCTACTGACTGCTTAAAACTTGTCTGGCTCGTTCAAGTACCAAGTCGGGTCATCGCTACTCTCCTTGGTAGAGAACCCATTGCCGAGATAAGTGAACCGATTCTGACCACTTCTGTACGTATATTCCCAGTCCTCTCCCCTGAAAGATTCCAACATATGGAAGAAGTGGATCCTGCTTCCTGGGTGTAGTGCCGTGACGGGTCCGTCTACAGTGCCATTCTTGAACCACGAGACGCAGTTCCCTGCCCAAGCTGTCCTGGGCATGAATGCCTGCGTGTGTTCGGCGAGTTGATCGACAGCGGCTTGACTTGGTGAGATGCCCTTGATAGCTTCGACTTGGCATTTCTTGATGATCTTGGTCAGGTATTTGGCAATGTGCTCCGTGATTGTAAAGACACTGCCGTGGCCGATGGGAGCGTTTGGACCAAGAAAAGCTGGGTTCAGGTTAATAACAGCAATACTGACAGTTTCGATATCTGGAAACAACTCACTGAAGTAGTTGGGAAATCCCGGCACAGCCAACGACATGTACGACCTCGGAAGCTCTTTCGTCCATCTGTCTTGAAGATTCTCACCGTGTGCAATAAGAGGGAACCTTGGACGAAATGAGACGTTGAACCCGGTTGCGCAAATAACGGCATCAACCTTGATCAGTTCTCCGGTCGAAGTCTCGAGACCTTCGGGTACAATCTTGGTAATGGAGTCGGTGACCAATGTTACGTTAGGAGCTTTGAGAGCTTGCAAGTACCCAAGGGCTGGGGTGATGCGTCGACATCCCAGCGGAAAGTCAGGGATCAAAGCTTTGCAGAGTCGCTCGTCGCCGCCCAACACTTTCTCCATGTATTGTCTGGCCATGAATCCAAATTTATGGGCGAGCTCGCTGTCTTTCAAGGTCTAAGATATGGTGAGCTAATTGATTCATATTGTTACAGACCTCAATGTAGACTTACCAGGGGAAAATTGCTGTTGACGACTTCCTCGGTAGCTTTGACGAATTTTGCGTAGAATTCAGGATCTTCTTTGAATCGATTGATCTGCTCAGGAGGAAACGTCTCGTCATTGTTCATTTTGATCTGGCTCATGATACCCTCGCCCTCTCCTTGCGCCATCAACTGAAGGCGGGATGGGACGACCCACGTTGGCTCGCGAACGAAATGTACTAAATGCTTTGCGGCTAGGAGATTGATCCTATATTAGTGATACATAAGGACGTCTGTTGGGTTGAATGACTTCTCACCTTTCTGAACTTCGGGCATAATTTGAACTCCTGAGGAACCATTACCGATCAAAGCAACGCTCTTATTGGTGTAGTCAAAATCCTCCGGCCATGCAGCACTATGGACCAACTCTCCCTTAAAGTCCATGATGCCGGGGATATCAGGCCACTTCCAATTGCTTCATGAACGTAGAGATCAGAATCGCAATCAATCGTGAAAGATGATATAGGCATAGCTTACTTGAGAATACCACAACCATCAAGGAGAAAGTCACACCAATCATCAATGACGGCATTGTCTCTGATGTCGCGTACTTTGATATTCCATCGGCCCTTTTCCTCATCCCATTCTGCATGCTCGACTTGATGTTCCAGTTTGATTACGTCGGACATGTTTTCCTCCTCGCAAACCTTGCATAGATATGCCTGGATCTCGGCAGCAGGAGGATACAAGCTGGACCATTCCGGATTCTGCCTCCAAGAGAACTGATAGTTGTGCGATGGAATGTCACACTTGCAACCGGGATAGCGGTTCTCATACCAGGTACCCCCGATGACGGGATTCTTCTCGTAGACGACGTGTTCATAGTCGGTAAGGTGCAGTCTGAGGGTACGAATCATGTTGAGGCCGCTCATTCCGGCACCAATTCCAACGATACGAACATGGCGGGTTGTCCCAAGTGGCTGTTCGATGACTTTATAACGCGAATTATTCGTGGCATCGGTCGAGATGCTCGCGCCGTTGAGGCGCTCAGCCAGGTCTTGCACATTAGATACCGCCATCTGAGAAGAGAGATAATTTAAACAAGTGAAAACGGTAGTCCAGGTTGCAAAAATTGGTCAACAATAGCGTGGCCGGAGCAAGCAAGCAAGTTATATATCTTGTGGTGCGGGTCTTGATCCGTCATCAACTTAATAAATGGATGGATAATGATCTCAGTCGAGACAAAATCCCATCGAACGATTTAATGGTTCCTGTAAAGGCGCTAGTTCCCTTGAATTTCGGGCAACTAAAAGGAATCGTCCATGTTGCATTATCAAAGCGCACACGACTAAACCATGCCGATCCCTGGTTCAGTGTTTGCCAAGTCGCCCGGTCTCAGCCGTCCAACTGTCGTGATTCGTGTTTTCCGCGTAAACTCACCTATACTTTGCCCCGACGCTCGTTCCTAGCCCAATGAGGAGCAAATCCTATGCTACAGCGTCTATTGCCGCGATTAAAAGGCGTTCATGCGCCCCATTGATATATGGGGTCGGGGAGACTACGATTCGCATCCTACGGACGGACCTGCCTAATTAAAGGGAGGCAGTTGCCATTCGGTGTAGGAACCGTACTTATGGTCGACTGGTGTTTCAGACTGCGGTCAGGCACGTTGTCCTGGCTGTATCCTGGCAACAATGGCAACAACGTGTG
>JALNIO010001288.1:0-14970 GCA_023509875.1 Rugonectria rugulosa
ACCTACTGGGCGTAACTGCGCTTTGCGATGCAACGCCAACTAGCAACCAGTTTTGTGATCCGGCAACAATTGTTTCAGCATTATTTAAATCTCAACCCATATTTCATAGTTATATTAACACTTTCATCCTTAGATTTACTTTCAATCAAGCTCGTCCGGCGCATTATCCTGGCCACAATCCCAATGCAAATCATGCTTCGCGCGGAACAACTCAAATTTCACAAACTGGCTGATCTCGCACGCGATGCTCCAATCAACAGTTCCAAAACGGCTGTTGGAGGAGAAAGCGTGTGGTTCTGATGACAAGAACACCAAGAAAAGTAGGCGATGCGGGTACTCGTGCTCGATATCATCGCCTTTCCCGCATCCAGTAGCAGATACCGACACGAACGCGAGTTACTCATCAGATCCATTGCTTATAGGCGATATTAGGAATATCGGTAAGACTTCACACCATGCCTCAGCCTCCGATCTTCGGGTCGTCTTCAATGAAAGTCATCCCTAACCACGCATTTCGCTCGACCGAGGTCTCTGCTTGCCCGGCTGGTAGCTTCAAAGCTGAACATGTGCTACAGCTGCAACTCGGCCTCCAAACTCTCAGCAACACGAGAAGATATGCTTTGGAATGGTGAGATTCATCCTTTGCATATCAGCATCCGGTTAGCTGCCATGACTAATGCCATATCTAAACAGCTGAAAGATATCCAAATCCAGCTCATTTAGAAGAATATAGCATCATTGGCAATCAAGCAGATTGCACAAGCAAACAGGTCATTTTTACGTCTTGACGTTGCCATTGGCGAAGACCGCTGTGAATTGCAATCTGGGGATGGCTTCACAGTTGCTTGCACAGATAACAAGACTCAACTCGCGCTTTCAAGCCTATCAGCATCATCCAAAAGTCTTGAATTCAAGGGTTTAGTTGCTCGCAAAGACCTATATCAAAGTAAGTCGGGGATCCAAGAACCGCTTGAGCCTGCACTTGCTAGCTCACGTTGTCGGATGAATATACATGTATTCGGGACTCGCACAGATTCCGATACAGTTGGGAAGGAGTTATCACGATATCGACTATTTCTACAACATCCTTCGCCTTGGAATGACGACTTTGAATATCAGAATCCTCATTACCTTAGCTTGGCGGGAAGCTCGCTCCCAACTGGGCCCACCCTCCCTCCAATCTTATCTGCGACTTCTGCAGACACTGAGGCTGTAGCCAAATTGCAAGACGATGCCGTTGACTTGTCCAGTGAAAATGTAGATGACCAATTTTCAGTCATCAACAGCCTTCCTGAACTCGGCTATGCGAAAAAGGCTCACCCAGATCAATGCATCAGGGCTTCGTTGTTAAAGTGCGTACGTCCCCAGACAAGATGCATGACCAGGTATCACTGACGAGTTATTCCTTAGCCACCAGTTGGAAGGGGTCGGTTTCATCATACACAGAGAAACAGCCCAACTCACCGGAGTGGGAAGTATCCTAAAGCCTGGAAGCCTTTGGGTCCAAGACACATTTACCTCAAGTGGCTCTTCGTCAGTGCTCCTCTTCTTCATTAGCTGGAACACAAAGCTGACTCAAAACCAGGTATCGCCACAGGATCACTGGTGCAAAAAGTCACGTTTCCGAAGATATGCTGGGGGGCATTCTTGCTGACGATATGGGACTCGGGAAGACGTTGACCATGATTGCTGCGATTGCGTCAAATCTTTCGCACGCTGAAAGATACGCGATCAATGGGGCTACAAGCAAGGGAATGACGCGTGTGTCCAACAAAATTCCAGTCAAAACAACCTTGGTTATTGCCCCCTCTCCTTGTGAGTGATCCTTGGTTGATATCCATCTCGTGCGACCGCTAAGTATTTCAAGTGATCCTGGATAGTTGGACGGAAGAGTTTGACAAGTACGTGGCTAAAAAGCAAGCTTCCCCTTTGCTGACTAACACTTTTACAGACACGTTGTACCCGGAGGCATGACATTCTACAAGTATCATGGATCCAATAGGAGCCTTGACACATCGTCACCCCTGCCCTATCATATAGTTTTCTCTACGTATGGGACACTCGCAGCTGACTTCAAGAGAGGAGGCGGGGCTCTGAGTGTCTTTCGGTGGTATCGGCTTGTTCTGGATGAAGGTTTGTGTTTGTCTTACTCTTCCCTTACGCATACAGTCATAAAACCGTGAAGGAACGGATAGCTGACTTTAAGTAGCTCATACCATACGCAACTCATCGACAAAGACATTCGATGCCGTCATAAGTCTCTCAGCTATGATTCGCTGGTGTATGACCGGCACACCCATTCAGAACTCGCTGGATGACCTTGAATCTCTAACCCGGTTTCTCCGCGTCCCAATTCTCGAAAACTCGTCGGTGTTTCGAAAGTTTATCAGTAGAACAAGTCGGCCAGAGACCAACATCACGAGGCCAAATTATGATAAACTACGTCTGCTTCTTGAGTCGATTTGCCTTAGAAGGAGTATTACCTCTGTATTCTCTGATATGAGAGTGTCCTTTCACGTACATAGACCGAGGTTATCGGAGTTTGAAGGAAAGAAATACAAGGACCTGGAAGCTGCTTGCAAGCAAAGCATCAACGCAGCTGTGAGTTCTCGAACAGGGCGAGGAGGAAGCAGAATAATTTTGACTGCCATACTTTTGCTACGAATCTTCTGCAATATCGGAGACACTTCGACTTTGACCTTAGAAGAATTCTCCAGACAATCTCGGCCTGATGAAATGATCAGTTTGATGCAACAAAGCGGCGAGGCGGTTTGTATGGAGTGCAACGCCGAGTTGGGCTTGATGTCTACGGACTGGACACTGAGGCAAGGGACGTCTTCAGATCGCCTTCTTTGCTCCGAGTGCAAGTCTACAGCTCCAAATTCGCTTGAGCGCGGAAATTCCCTGAGCGACGCACCCAGTACCAGCTGCGATGCCACCCCGGATACTGACATGGAAGTCAACGGCAGTTCTACCGACGCGCTGCCAGAAGTATCACAGACACCAAGCCAACCACAATATCCATCGAAGATTATGGTGTTGCTTGACGACATAAAGAAGCACCTCAACGCGGAAAAAAGGTTGAGTATATTGAGACCTTTTGTTTTGGAAGCAACCCACTAATACCGACTTAGCATCGTCTTTTCTTACTGGATACGTAGTCTGGAACTCGTCGGCCGACTCTTCCACGAGCATGGCATCAAATACTACCAGGTAGACGGAAAAGTACATTCTGCACAACGCAAGAAGATGCTCCAGCAATTCCATCAAGACCCATCGATACGTGTCTTGTTGATCACACAAGGAACGGGTGCGGTAGGGTAAATATTGCCAATGAACACAACTTACTATACGATGTGCTAACAATACGACCAGACTCAACAATCTCTCTGTAGCGAGTCGTATTCACATCCTCGAGCCTCAGTGGAATCCTTCCATTGAAAGTCAAGCCATTGGCCGCGTTCTGCGTCTTGGCCAGGACAAACCGGTTTGTGTTATCCGTTATATAGTGGAGAAGACGATTGAACAGGCAAGTTTTTTCTCAAAGACACAGCCAGGGATGTTTGAGTTAGGTTCATACTAATCAGCCGGTTAATAGGCAATCGAAACTCGACAATACATGAAGGTACAGCTCGCGCAGAAGGGCGGTCTGACTTCGACGGATGATTTGGGATCTTCCGAGAGACAGAGAAAGGTTAGAAGCGTTTGCGAGTTGGCCAAGTCGTTGAAATTGCAGTAACTGAGCGGTTACAAGGGATTCGCGGTGCTTTTCTTTTGTTTTTATTGCTATTCATTGATGTGTCTCGTTTTACCGTTGCATGGGCTATCAGGAAGTTCAAATGACGAATCTCTTTATATCTAGGTACTATGAAATCGCATTCCCTATTATTTAAAGATTTGTTCTTCTAGTAGACGCCCTGTAAGTGTAATAAGAACCGCAAATTAGTCGAGCTTATCTTATCCCTTCACGACCTTCTCCGACTAATCCTGCCACTTAGGCCTCGCCTCCCTTCTCATTTACATCAAGCAATATCCTATCGTTCGGTCAGCCTCACATTCCTCGTCACTTGACTGTATTAAGAACTTACCAGGATAACTGCCAGTATGTATTGCCATTGAGACGCAAACACATTCCACGGCTACCATCGTTATCCGGAGATACGTCCGCAGAGCACCATCCATCGTCACTAAACTCCTGCGTTCTCTCGCGGAACAACTTGGCTGCCAACTTCTTGGCGAAGCCTCTGCGACGATACTCAGGCTTCAGGGGAATTATTTAGTCAGGTAGGGCTTTAGAAGGAATAATGGGTGTGACGAACCTCGCAGTGAAGACTTGCTAGGGAGCCATCGAATCCTATGCCAGTTAGTCATTGCGCACCCATCAGGTGGACTAGTCCATACCAAGAAACGCCCATGAAATTGGGGTGCCGTCGGCAGTCTTAATCACCAAACTCGGCATCTGCAATAGTCCCTCTCTGATTTTGTTATTAACTCATTATCTATTCTTGTGACTTGGCTCAACTTACACGGTTCGGGGGATATCCGTCCGGGATATGACAACCCTGCAGTCATCCTCGCTGGCAGCGTCCCAGTACATCCCCTCCGGTAGAGGTGAATCGTCCACGGGGAGGTCTTCCGCCTTGAAGAGCCACTTGTCGTAGAAACCCGTGGGGCGAGGGCGAACGCGTCCCGCCTTTTCCAGGATTCCGCGGACGGTGGAGTGAAGCGTGCCGAGAAGGACTGTACCGGGGTGCACGAGCGGTTTTCCGTAGTCGCGAGCTATGCGAACAATTTCATTGACTAGGGAATTGAGCTGGTCCTCGTACGAGGCGGTCTCGTCTTGGTTTAAGTGATCCTGGCGCTCGAGGGTCGAATACAACCACATTTGAGTGTCGGGACCACCTCCGACGTCGACGTATGCTGCGGTGAATTTTATAATGGCGGATAAATCTTTTCCATTCTCACTCGAGTCATACGCCAAAACAACTCTGGAAGTTGGTGTCAACCTATTAAAACGCTTGGTGTATTGTAGTCGTCGGAGAAGTGGCACCGAATAGGGTAAGTGGCCCTTCACCAGAGCCAGCAACTCCTCAGGCGCTTCATGATAAACGGTGGTGATATTAGGCATTATGATGGTTAAAGGTGATTATATCGGGTTTCTGGGCGATTGAGATGATAGATATTGTTATAGTACTCCGTAGTGACTCATGTTGAATGCAGCGTTATAGGATTCGGAGCGGAGTTAAGAGATATCGGGCTAAATCTCGGCTATCGGGGGCGAATTGCTCACTGATCTGCCTAATAGAGAAAGTCTTGGAGGAGAGTGAGTCAGATATGGCGCAAGTTTGGCACATATTGATGAATTAGGCCATTGATTCCAGAGATGATTTGCTATCCAGACTTTCCTCTTAATTCATCCGGGTTACTTTTCGATAAATGTCTATGGGGGCATTTTCTACAAAGGGGTATCAGATGCTTACTGGCCTTGTGACTTGATAGCTCTCTTATCTACTCTGTCAAATTACCAACACACCAAGGTCGCAGGAAATAACAGCCAACACTCCTCATTTCACATTATGAGACTTGTTACGCAAATATGTGTTTCTCAACCAAATATAAGTAGTTTTGTAGCCATTACTGGAACTGATCTTCCTCAGTTCTATTTTCCAGGTGTAGTGTCAATTCTGCACAGGCTGAATAGGCTGAATAGGCGCCCTATCCAGTCCGCCCAACACACCATCTAAGCCACACCATTCGCAGGTAAAGCGCTTACGGCGGGCCGTAAGCTGAGAATCCTCTCCACGGATGATCCGACTTCCATCTCATTCATCATCTTTACTACTGTTGAGCTATCTGACATGAAACCTTACAACAAAGCCTGCCCAACCTGTCAGAATGCCTTGTGCGCTGAGCTGAACGACGAGGCTTCCACAACCCTCGATCACCACCAAACTCTGGACGCTTTCCGTCAGGCCGCGTCGCAAAATTGCTGCATCTGCTCTGTTATCTGGAATCGTTCTGAGAGACATGCTGCAGCCTGGGAAGCTTTGCGACCTGAGGAATGGAGACCAATGACTTGTTTGTTGGGGAGGGTGTTTGGCAATCAAGTTTCCCTGCAGTTTAGAGTAGATTATTTCGACCCAGTATCCCAGGAATTCGATGGTCCTTATTTTGCGCTCATTGACCCCAAAGGTGAGTGGTCGCTGCGACAGGAAGACAGTCTGATACTGTGTTAACAACTTTGATAGACGAATCATACAGCCACTTGTTCAACTTTGAAAGAGCTGAAGAGAATACCTCGTCTTCTTCCTCTTTGTCTCTAGCGGCAGAGTGGCTACAGTCTTGTATTTCTTCCCACTCGACCTGCAATCAACTGGCAAGCCATGCTACCCAATGGCATCCTACTCGCCTCATAGACGTTGGCGCTGTCGGTGACACGCACTGGAAGCTGTGCGAAGTTTCTCAACGCCTCGTCCCACCATCGGCCTCGTACATTGCTCTCAGTTATCGTTGGGGTGATGTCGCTAACCTGAAGCTTTTGACCTCGAGTATTGACGAATTCCGCTCGGGGAGATCCATCAACAGTCTTCCCCGTACGTATCATGACTTGATTGCTGTTGCTCGTCGATTTAATGTCAGATATGTTTGGATCGATGCTCTCTGCATCCTCCAAGACTCAAAAGACGACTGGGAGGCAGAGTCAGTCACCATGAAGGACGTATACTCCAACGCCATCTTCACAGTCGCAGCATCAGCGGGTCTCGATACAGACGGCGGCTTGTTTCGCTCACGGGACCCGACGCTCCTCAGGCCTGGCTTCGTTCAAGTCCGGCGCCCCGACGGTGGACTAGGAGATTTCTATATCATTGACTGGACTTACTGGGACAGGCATGTGTATGATGGTACGCTTCACACACGAGCATGGGCTTATCAAGAGCGAATGCTGTCACCCAGGGTTCTGTTCTTTGCGCGGAATCAGATCATGTGGGAGTGCGCAGAGGAGCGCAAGTGTGAAGCGTTTCGTGATGGAGTGCCCATGAACTATGCCACTACCAAACCGTCTGTTCTCATTCGATCCGCTCCCCTTCCAGATGGATCGCGAGAAGTTCCTTGGCTTATCTGGACCGAGCTGGTCAGGAATTACTCGCCTTGTAGTTTGACCATGGGCAGCGACAAACTTATCGCCTTTTCGGGTATTGCTCAACTTGTCCAGAAGTTCATCGGTTGCGATTACATTAATGGGATGTGGGAATTCCAGTTGATTGAGCAGCTGGCATGGCATGTTCAGGAACTCGCAACTCATCTTGACGCTTCGTTTTTGATCCCTTCTTGGTCGTGGGCTTCGGTGCAAGGGCAAGAAGTCATCTCCCCCCTTCCATCTACTGGCGGAGAAGTATTTGCTTCCGTCATAGAGGTAGGCATGGGAAATGACCTGGTTATCCCCGCGATAGGTATAAGGAACACCTGTCTTCACCTCCGGGGGGTCTTGGTCATGCTTCGAGCATCATGTCAAAAGGTCGGGGGAGGATTTCGTCTTTCGATAGCTGGCACGCCCCCGTTTGACTGTCAGTATAATCCTGATACGCAGGAAGCAGTATTTGGCGAAGATAATACCGTGATCTTGCCTCTTTCAATACATGAATGGAGAATGGTGGGGAGGGACATGAAGGAGCTCACTTGCTTGGTTCTGAAGGAGGCCGTCGGTGCAAAGTCTGGTACATATCGGCGCTTGGGATTCTTGTCGGTCAAGCCTGAACACGTGCATGCTTTTCACATCGACAAATCTGAAGGAGAGAGGTGGAAAATGAAAGAGGACGCGCCGTACAGTGTCTTCAAACTACTATAAATCCATGGTAGTCTAGATACAAAGACGGGCGCGCCGTTCTCTTATCCAAAAGCTTTGGGGAAAAAGTTGCATTCAACCAAAGACAAGGATCTGAGCTCAAGTCTAGATGCGACTAGGCCAACCCTCAACGATGTTATGGAGGTGAGTGTTTATGTGACCGTGTCAAAGAACTCTGCGCAGACGAACGCAGCGCACAAGACGTATTCGGGCGAACTGAGTGAATCGGGTTTGTAAATCTAGCTTTGCGATATGAGATAGGTCTTATGACATGTACATTTACATAGACAATTTACACAAGAAACAATCATATAGATAGACGGAGAATGCTTGATCAAGATTGAAGACAGATATTTATGTGTCATTGTATAAAATCCCTAGTGTAAATAACCGCTTTCACGACACATCTGGTGTCAATTTGCCATTATACGATCCAAATTCAGTTCATTAAATGCCACAGCACGCAAAGACAGAAAGAGCACTTTAATCAAGTGCAAATTGCTCGTACAATGCCGTCCCCGTCAAATCAGACTCACCGTCGAGACCGCCCTCGGCCCGTCCAATCCAGCGAGTGTAAAACTCTCCGCTGGCACCGCCGACGATTCTTTCCCCAGTAACGTTGAAAGACAGTTTGCCCTCGGGAATCTTGACATCGACATGGAAGCCAGTTGGTGCTCCTGTCTTTAGGTGTGGCGGATAGGTCGAGTTGTCGCCAAACGGGCGGGCCTTGATGCCTGAGTCACTGGCAACGAGGATCTTGTCGTCTTGGGCGACGTAGGAGGACAGAATGTTTTCCCCGTCGGGCGTGATGAAGTCGAACCAGACGACGGAGTAGTTTCCCAGCCGGGAGTGACCCCAGTACCAGCTGTTGACGGTGTGAGAGAAGGTAGTGTCTCCCCAGTTCTAGCCAGTTTATTAGATTTAATGTCGAACAAAATCGTGTAGTATGAACATACCTTGTCGTGATAGCCGTAACCCTCAAAGCCCCATTTCTCCCCGTTGATGAGGAACGAGGCTTTTCCATTTGAGTCTGGAATAGCATTGGCCCATCCGATATGCGGTGCAATCTGCATGTTCTCACCCTTCCTAGCTGGTCCGTGTGGGTAGTGAGGTGGTGCAATCTGTATTACACGGTCAGCCACACATTACACGTTGCGACGGCACCTTGAATCACTTACCGAGTCTAGTTGAAGAGTGCCAACAATGCCCAACTCCGGCGCGTTGATCTTAACAGTGTATGCAGAGAGGTCTGCTTTTCCCTTGAAATATGCGTCACCACTCTCCCCGGTGTATATCCCACTCTCTGCGTTTCCGTTGCTGAAAAAATTGGCCTCGGAACCATTCAACAAGACCTGGAAAATACTTCCATTCTTAAACGAGGCGACGACCTGGACGAGGTCTACGCTGGTGAATCCCAGTTGCCAATATGCGGCAAGCGCATCGAATCCGGTATCAGCAGAAAGGTAGAAGACGGCAACAAGAGACTCCAAGCTCTCATTGTGCCCGGAGTCTGCAGAGACGAGGTCAAAGTACCACCAGTCATACGTGGTACTGTTGATGGGTTGCACCTTGGGGCCGTCAAAGCCGGTAGATTTGGAGATCCATTGTACGACAGACACATCGTCGCTGACTTCTGCAGGGACGGAAAACCAGCCGTTAGTAAGCCAGTTGATGATGGCAAGCAACGTTGCGACAGAACGCGACGAGAACAAGTCCTTCAACATGATGACGATATTTACCTCAACAAGACGAATACGACGGAAGAGAATGTGAGAGAAGCAGCAAAAAGTAAGCACGAAAGAGGGGAAGGAAAAGTCTCCCTTTATACCTGTGCCATGGCCATTGGCTGGTGAGCTTACTACTATCACTGGTCTAATGCATGTTTTACTTATTACTCCGCACGGGAAGCCCGCGCGTCCGCTCAGCTCCAAGCCACAGCATACCAGTGGTATTGTTTTCAACCAAGGACAATATCAAGGGCGCGACACCGCTGGCAGGTACACGAGCCATGTGGCGTCTCGTACGGTGCGCGTGCTTGCTGCCAAGCACCGTTGCCTTTGTTTGACTTCGTGAAGGAGTCTTTGATGAACCGCACACTCGGAAGCTCCACAGGCCGAGAGCGCTTTATTAGAGGTTGCATTTATCATAGTGGTTAAGAAACGTAGGCAAAATGTTGAATGGGCCGCGTCCACATGTACGGGTACATTCAGGCTGCTTTGACCTGGCTACATTCGAATATAGGCATTTAGTCGGGGGCAAGGACAAGGGTTTCGTCATTAATGCATCTTGAATGCTTGTCATCTAGTTAAACCTCTTTATAGCTCTCATCCACTACCTAACTTAGATTCGCTGTCAGTTATTCTTCTTTTTCTATCAAAATGAGTCAGCATGCTACACTAATATGAGCGTCCTGAACCAAAAGACTGATACCGGCAGATGCCAGGTACTTATTTATCTTTCTACACCTTGCCAAACCTTTGATGTTATCTCTTTCAACTCTTCTTGGCATCTCTCGGTCCACCCGTCCGGTCCGCCAAAGGTCTTCCGATTATACCTGTGTAGGACCGTCCATGTAGACAAGAAAGAGACGCTCTAAGCGACTTGATAGGGTACCAAACGACCATTCATTACTCAACAAAAGGATTTTTGAAAATGGGACGCTATATAGAGAAATTCATATGAGGGGCTATGTGGAATCGGAGAAATTGCTCCTCCTTCAAGGTTTCCATGACTACTATTGTATGAAATATAACGTGTATGCTAGACGTCCATATCTAGCAGTCTTCCATACATAGTAGCTCCGGAAATGACGCTTACAGGAGTCCTCTTAGCCGCTATCGAGGTAGCTTGATATGTGTAATATCTTTTACGGTAGATTTTAGAGTGATATCTTATGGCAGGTTGTAGTAAATGCCCAAAAGTGGAATTGTCGTTACACAAATGTTGGTCATTAGCCAACAAGAAACCGTACCAGACATGTCATGTCAGCAAGGAGGCAGACAACTCACATTTGTTCGGAATAGAGAGGCCGAGGCCCGTGGTAAGACCAACCAGAGCAGGCGGTCTTCTCCGTCTTGCATGACCAAGGGTGCATCGCCAACTCGCATGTCCTATCACCTCTTGGAACTGAACTTCGATTCCACCCACACTCATGCAGAGATGGCGAGGTTCGAATGATGAGATCCGGCGCTTCCGAAGCCATACGCTCACTTTAAATTTCACCTTTCTTTCTCTTGTCTATTCACACTCAAGATCACTCCTACCAAGACCCGCGCGTTAGCCTTACTTTGAGAAACGAAACTCTTAACACCAAACAACAACTCACTACACGTGTTGCCTCTTAACGATGGACGAACCCAAGACGGACATTGCGCTAAAGTGGAAAGAAGCTGTGGGAAAATACAAAAGGGTGATTGAGGAGGTAGAAAAGGATGAAGGAAAACGTGCCAAGCTTTTGTCCTTCCGACGAGGTGCCAGCGCCTAGGCGCCAGAGGCCCAGGGACTTGACACCCCTCAAAACGCGAAGGGAATAGTCGACATTTTAGACAAGGAAGAGAAGATGTTTGACGACTTCCGCCACGAAGGGGGGCGGCGAGAGAAGATTCGCGGTTCTCTTTTTGCGTGCGCAGGGGCTATTGACAAGGTTGGGCAACTCGTCGCAGGTGCAGTGAGCCCCATTTTCGCTCCTGCGCCTGTCATTATGTCTGCCATGACCCTACTGATTCAAGGCACCATCATTGTGTCAGAGGACTACGATGTCGTCGTGGCATTTTACGACAACGCCACAGTGCTCCTTTCCAGAATCAATCTATTGGAAAACATGATACCCAAAAGGGGTCAATTTGGCAACTTGGTTGTGGATGTATTTTGTTCCATCCTGGAACTGTATTCAATCTCACACAAATATATCAAGAAGAAATGCTGGAAAGCATGGGCCACAGCAATCGTGCCAGGGGGAGATCCCAGTCTAAAGAAAGCATATGATGGCTTTGAGCGCAACGTCCAATATCTCGAGTCGGAAGTCAATGTCCACACGCTTGTCACCGCTATTGATATCAAACAGGGGTTGGATGGGATGTCAATCACCATGTTTACACACTTTGAGGAGGTCAAAAGCGTTGTTCTTGACGCTAGCCGAGAAACGATCAGGGCGCTCGAATCTGCGTACAAGGGCGGCTCCAAATCTCTACGTCAGGCTGAGTATGATCCAGGGGCTCGGAAGTCGCTTGCCCTCAACATGCTACGCCGGGGCCTGTGTTCTGGGGACGAGGCTTTGTATCATGTCGACCGCCATTTGCTGCGCATGGCTACCACAGCCCCTAACTATGAGGAAGCTTTCAATGGTCTAAAGCTCAAGATTGACAATTTCGTACAAGAGAAGAAATCGGTTATCTCCTTTCAAGATAAGCTCGGTATGGGAAATCGAAAGGCTTCATTTTTCATCTACAACTACCTGAGCGAACATTTCAGAGTTGATTCATCCACCTCCATTGCGTATTTCTTTTTCGATCGCCAGATTAGCAGCCTCCAATCCGTCGAAACGATGCTATCATGCTGCGCCATCCAACTTGCCCGACAGGACCATGAGTACCAGGTCAAACTGTTAAGAACTGTCAACAAGGTCTCGTCCAACAAGGCCGAGCCAAGCCAGACCGAGCCCAAGACGGGATTTGAGAGCTACAGGGACTATCTATTCAAAGATCCCTTCCGACTTTCAGCTCAGGATGGGTCGGAAACCAGCGAAAAAACGAAGAAGAGGTTCTTCATCGTCTTGGATGGGGTCGATCAAGTGCCAGTGGGAAACGTTGAAGGGATCAAAGCTGTCTTGGAGAAGGGTGAAACCAGTCCCCTAAACTTCGTTGTCTTGGGAAGCCCCGACGGAAAGGGGCTGGAAATTAGATCGGGGGCTCATTGCCTAGACGACGCCTTGACTGATCAAAAGAATAGGCTGAGTGCTTACGTCGAGGCTGGCATCAAATCGTCGCCGATATTGTCAAATTTCGAAGACAACTTCCGGCAAAAGATTGTCACAGAGTTGAAGGAGAAAGTGCACAGTGAGTAGCTCCATGTGCCCTGCTCCGCACCAGTTGCTCACATTACAGGTTCTCGCTATGTTGACTATTTTCTTCATCATTTTGAGCGGTCTCGGAAACGGAAGGTTTGGCATGAACTAGATGGCGAGCTCTCTTGTAATGCCTCAAAAATGGTAAATGGTCTTTTAGGTAGTCTGGAGGACTATCGGCAAGAAGTGGCCAAATATCTTCTGTCTTGGTTGGCACGTGTGCCGGGAGAGCTGACCGTTGATTCCGCTTCCCACCTCCTCGAAGCTATTCGCGGTACTAAATTTGGTCTGCAGCCTACTTCCAACAACAGTCAAGAGCGGAATGAATCTCAACATGATGAAAAAAGAAGCTCTGAAGGAGGCACACAATCTTTTAATTCTCCCAAAAGCGATGGCATTGAAGTATCTCAGCAGCAACCCAGTGAGCCCAATATAGTGCCTCAAAGGTGAGTAGGCCTTGTCGATTCATCGCAGGAGCTGATTTACGTGCTTATCTAGTCTGGAGCTGCAAGCTCAAGCTATAACTGAAACAATTCTGGAGCTAAAGCGAGAAGATGCGCAACTTTTCAACGGGTATAACAGCCAGAAGAACTGTTTTACGCTGCACCTGCTGATATGTCCCGTCTTGACTAGAATTGCGTATGTTCGTGACTTCGACGAGATAGAACTTCAGTCGATCCAAGAATCATCAAATTACTCCCCGAAGAGGTCAAGATCAATTGTTGACTTCCAACAAGATTTCTTTGCTGCCCAGTTCAAGTCTCAAGATGCATCAAGCTTGGTCAGGATGATCGAGATGACATGTTCAATTCTGGTTGGGAAGGAGAGCAAGAAAGACTTGGTAGCCTACGCCGGACGATTTTGGTTCCAGCACTTCCTCGAGCTCACTGAGATTCTGGGAATCACAGATGAGAGCTCTGAGGTCAAAGAAGGGAAAATCAACACTGAACAAGTGAAATCAGTCACGAAACATCTTGACAATATACTCAAGAACGAAGAAAAATCGATAATGAAAATCGAGTCGACAGCCGGTGTTGATTCAGATAACGTGTTCTACAGCATTTTCTACGTGAAAAAGGACGATGTGACGGATGGCCTGAAGAAAATACTGCGATGGCAGGAGTTTGCTGAACAACTCGAGAAGAGAGTCGGAGCACAAGAAGAAAAGGCCATGTGTTCTTTACTGGATCGCATCGCAAAAGCTCATATCGATAATTGGATGGATTTACCTAACACAGCTGATGCTTGGGTTTCGTTCCGGTTCGCCTATGATACACTTTGCTCATTCCCTCCTGAGAAAGTACCTGAATTCTGCAAAGACAGCACAATACCGCCCGAGGCTTTTGCTCAGGTCGCCAACAAATATCAGCATTTGGAAAAAGAGAGAGAGAATCGAAAGTTCGTCGCCATGGCGCTACGGTACGAAGGGCACTATCCTGAAGCCACGGAGCAAATCAACCAGTGGTTTGAGAGTTCTGCAAAGAACTTCGAGGAGCATGAGCTGGTTGCTCGTTACAAGTTTGCCGAGATTGAAGACCAACTCCTTGACGAAACGATACACCCTCCTCTTGAAAAAGCCGACAAAGAGACACTGAAAGATGCCTGGGAAGGTTACGAGGCATTCAGTAGGGCTATTCCTCCATCGGAAACGGGTCAGAGCAAGGCATATCAGAGAAAAGCTTGGATTGAGACACTTCTGGGGGAATCGGCAGCCGCTCTCAAGACCATGGCTACAATTCTGGATCGAGAGAACGAAAGTATTTACTATATCGCCGAGATGGTGGAGGCGATGGGGAAGAATAGGAATTGGAACAAAATCGTCGATCTTCTGGAGCTGGTCAAGGGACACACTCTTTTTCTTGGGTCTTCAGATAAATGTCTTCGCTTCATGCAAATGGCAGCGGCTATGGAAGACAAAAAAGAGGTCCTCAAATCTTGGTACGAATTCGAACTCGAAAACTCGGAGGACGCTTTCAGAACCCATCGTCTGCTTATTTCTCAGGCAGAATTCAGGAGGTTTGTCCTTGGAGATACCAAAGGAGCTATCGAGTCTCTTGAAAAGGTC
>JALNIO010001290.1:0-32364 GCA_023509875.1 Rugonectria rugulosa
ATTGTAGTGATGTGTTTTGATTACTTCTTCGCTTCTTACAGGAGATTACCTGAACCTGATTCTCAACTCAAGATCCAAAGCTTCAAAAAAAAACTACGGAAGAAACAATTTTATTTGTTTGAGCTGGCATTCGTGTCAAAGCGAGTCAAAATAAACTTGAATTTGACCTGTAAAGTGAGCCCTACAATAGCAACTAACACTAATCGGAGACATACGTCTCAACATCCACACCGTCAACCCGATAAAATCCCAGCGCGTTGAGCATTGGCTTATCATCGAATCGATACAGATACACCTTTTCCTTCTTGTTTGCAAAATGCTGGTAATGATGCCAAGCGGGAATGCAGAAAGTATCACCCTGCTTCCATCTCAGAGTCAGGCCATCGATCTTGGTCTGGCCCGACCCTTCAATAACGTGGTATACGGATGACGCCGTCTCGCGAACAGCCGGGGATTGCGTGCCTGCATCAAGTCTCTCGGCAGAAGCCCCGATGATGCGACCGACTGAGGTGAATTGGTCAGCAATGTACTTAAACTGGGGCGAAGAATCCAACTGGCGACCAAGCGTCACTTACTTTCTCTACCATCCTCCTTCAGATAGGGCACCGAAACCCAAGACTCCTTGGAAGTATCAAGTTTGGCTTGCATCTTGCTCCAAGGGAACACGATTGGCGACTCATCCTTATCCTCAGCAGGATACCGAGCTTTCGCGAAATGCTCAACGAAATGGACAGGGAAGTGGATGAAGCTGGGTAGATCGAGGCCATCAAGCCAAATCACTGGTTGGTCGTCGCCGCCTTCTTCATCGGCGCCTTTCTTGCCATGGTCATGCCAGTTCCAGGTGGGCGTGACAATCACATCGCGAGGACGCATGGGGACGCGTTGTCCGTGAACAGCAGTGAAGCCGCCTTTGCCTTCGATGATGAAGCGGCAGGCAAAGGCTGTGTGGCGATGGGCTGGAGCAGTCTCTCGGGGCTGAACAAGTTGGAGACCAGCGTACAAGGTGTCGGTAGTATAGGGTGCCTCTAAATTGATGGGATTGATGAGACAGATGCATTCATCAAAGAGATGACCAGTGACATACCTCGAGCTGGGTTCGCCAGCATAAGAACCCGTCTCTCAGCTTGCTTTTCGGTGACCAAGTCGCCGGCACGCAAAAGGTACGGGCGAATGTCATCGTATGCCCAAACGTGCGGCACTGTCTTGGGATTAGGGGCCGGAGGGTTGAGTCGCTGCATCTGCGCCCAGAGAGGCGCCGTCTTAGTGGACTCAAGTGCATGCAGCAGCTGTTCCTGAGAGTCAATCGACTCAGCTGGGATGAGCTTATGCCCATTTGCTGCAATGCCGTTGCCGTTTACTTTGTTGATAGATGCCATGGTGTTAATCTGTTCTGATAGGAATGTTGAGGTTTTGCAACTGATCCTGTCTGTATTCTTTGTTTGACCGCAGCTTTTTTAATCTTCTTCAAACATACATCTTGATGAATATACTCATTTTGGTTTCCATGTTTGATCTGATAACTGCCAGGAAACCTTCCCGGTCTACACCCGGCCTTGCGCGGCGCCACTAGCATTGTGGTGAAGCTATACCGAACCCGGGGAAGGATCGGGAAGCATCCGATGAAGCGATACTGACGCAAAGTATCACCGTGTTACAAATGGAGAGAACTCATATCTTCTGTTCGTACTATAACGACAGGTTTCATTTGGTTGCATCAAAGACGCAGATCTGTCTCTTATTGACTCCTTTGATCATGACACTTTCGAACCAAACAGTATCGACCATCAATGGCTGGGCTATCGCGGACAAGGTGAGTGACTGACCTGATGCATCTAAAATGCAAAGATGTTAATCGTGCGTCTCGTATCCAAGGTATACGAGTATCCATCCCGGTCAATGTCTCTTCTACAGAGGCTTCAGGCGGCCAATCAAGAACAACATGGTGCCCCGGACAAGGCTCACATCTCCTTGCACGTCCTGGTAGTCGGAGCTGGGCTTGGCGGACTCAGTACCGCCGTAGCTCTCGCCCGCCGCGGGCACAAAGTCACCGTACTGGAGCAAGCCGCAGTTCTAGGAGAAGTAAGTCACAGTCGATGCACATTGGCCTCGTTGCTAACCCATACACAGGTCGGAGCCGGCATCCAGATTCCACCCAACTCTGCCAGACTTTTGCTGTCGTGGGGGATTGGCCCCTTCTTTAAAGACCGAGTGGTCGAGCCGGAGAGCATGACTTTTCGTCGATGGCAGAACGGAAAAGCGATTGGTTTCACACAGCTCGTACCTAATTTTGTCGAGACCTACGGCGCGCCATACTTTGTCATTCACCGATCAGATTTCCACAGTGCTCTATGCAATCTCTCAAGCGAGCTCGGAGTAGAAGTCATCACAAACAGCAAAGTCGTCCAATATGATGAAAACATGCCATCAGTAGAGACAGAGGATGGAAGGCACTTCACTGCTGATCTCATCATTGCTGCTGATGGCGTCAAGTCTATTGCACGTCCTACCATCCTTGGAGGCGTGGATAAGCCCCCCAAAAAGACAGGTTTTGCTGCTTACAGAGCTGTTGTGGACACGGATCTGATGAAGGACGACCCGGACACATCATGGCTTCTGGAGCGGCCTGTTCTCAACATCTGGTAGGCTCTCAAGATCAGAAAGTTGGAGGTTTTCTAACGTTTAAATGACAGGATCGGAGAAGACCGCCATGTGATGACTTATTGCATCGCAGGAGGAAAGACGTTCAATATGGTGCTATCTCATGTAGATCACACAGATCCAAACACCTGGAACTCTCGCGATGCTATCCAGGATATGAGAGATCATTTTGACAATTGGGATCCACGGTGAGCTACCCCGAAGAACTGCCTGACTTGGACCACAACTCATGACTAACTTGTGGCAGCCTTCGAAAGATCATACACATGATCAGCAAGACGATCAAGTGGCCACTCATGAGCGGTTCTCAATTACCAACCTGGATATCTAAGAGCAAAAAGCTCGTCATTCTCGGTGATGCCGCTCATGCCATGGTCCCGTACATGTCACAAGGAGCCGCAATGGCCGTCGAGGACGGAGCAGCATTAGCTGAAGTTCTTTCCCTTGTCCGGACCCGCGAAGAGATATCTGAGGCAATTCAAGTGTTTGAACAGGAGAGGATGAAACGCAGCTACGGCATGCAATCGGCCAGTCTGGTGAATGGGAAGCTGTGGCACTTTGCGGACGGCCCAGAGCAGCAGGCTCGAGACCAAGGGATGAGAGCTGAGGTGGAGGGAATACCGTTTGTCGAGAGCACTAATCAATGGAGCGATCCCACGACCCAACTATGGGCGTACGGATATGATGCTGAGATGGAAGTGAGGGAGGCATGGCTGGCCAGGACAGGAGTTGCAAATGGTCATGCTTCGAATGGTCACGCTTGATATATGGGACTCTAGATTATTTATATACTTTTATTCCATCCATCAGTACTTTATCACCTCCGGTTTCTATCTCTATGACCTGTTGACCATCGAACTCGTTATATCTCTTAGTATACAAGTGATTGCCTAGACTATCCTGTGTTCTATATCTTATTTTCTCATGCTAAATTACGTTAATGGTTTCTTATCCCAATTTTATGAATCGCGCGATGAATTTACTTTGGGGTCATCTGGATTGTTCTCTATTCATCTTGTTGACTTCTATGGCCAGTGGAAATGATGGGGATAATGCAGATTTCTCAATGAGTGGGAAGTGAAGAAGTAGATGGGAGAAGCAAGCCGGAAACGCAAACGGCTCATCCAAAACCTGGTATAGATTTGATGCAGTCTAAGTCTATCATTCCTAGGCAAACGTAACCCCATTTCTAAGAGTGCCTATGCCCGAGATACTCACAGCCAAATCCGTCCCTGGCACCAAGTACTTTGGAGGCTTAAGTCCTGCACCAACACCTGTATTAAGATCTTGGAGTTAGTCCCAAACTACTGACAATAATAACAAGTGAGAAGATGGCAAGACTTACCTCCTGGGGTACCCGTCATGATGACACTCCCCTTCTGCAGCGTCGTCCCGGACGACAAATGCGCAATCAATTTTGGGATGGAAAAGACCAAGTCATCCAAGCCAGCGTTTTGACGTAGTTCCCCGTCGACAATGGTTTTGAGATGAAGCTTGGAGGGGTCAGTGAGCACAGCACTCGAGACCAGGACTGGCCCAAGGGGGGCGTAGGTGTCGAAGCCCTTGGAGAAGCCCCATTGGGGGACGCCGCCGGCCAGGGCTGGATCTCGCTGCCATTTCCGGGACGAAATGTCGTTTCCTGCCGTGTAGGCGGCGACGTAGTCGAGCGCTTCGGATTCGGGGACGTTCTTTGCGTCTTTCCCAATGACAACAACCTGGTCAGGACAGTCAGCTCTGGTCTTGGATCTGCAGCTACGAGTCCGCGGGTGCGACAGTCGTGACTTACTAGTTCGCCTTCGTAATCCGCTTGCTCATCTTGGGCAATCTTTGGGATGACCACGTCGGATCCATGGTCGGCGATAGTGGTGGAAGGCTTGAAGAAGATGGAAGGGAAAGGTGGCTGCTTTCGTCCAGCCTCGCGGACTGTATGAATTGTTAGACTACGGAGCTTCTTGATCAAAGTTGAAAGTGACGAGATAAGATGCTTACTGTGTGTCGCATAATTTAGTCCAACGCAGCGAAGTATTGGCACATCCGACTGTGTCAAAGGGCCCAGGAGTTTTTTGACCGTGACAACCTCGTCAGTCACCTTTGTACTGCCAGTGGTATCGTACAAGTCATCGCCGACAACGACCTTTGCTTGCAGCTTAGTGTCCTCCGTTGTGTCGCCAATGTCAAAGTCAGCCTTTACGAGGATGGGTTCGCCATAGAGGACGCGGCCATCGGTGGCGACGAATCGGATCAACCGGTCCCAAGCGACTTTCATTTTCTTGGATATAAATCAAATGAGTATTTCTTGCCTCGAATGAATCAGATTATGCTGCATATCCTGTTGCTTCACATTTATTTACACTCAACAGCGCATTGGAAACATGCCGGGGACCCTTCCCGACGATGCCCCGGGATCCGAGCCGACCTTGCTCTATTGCGTAACGCTCTCTTTCCCAGACCGAGCGTAAAACAATACAAAATCTCCCATTGGCCATGCTCAACAGCTTCCTGAGAAACTGGAGAATATCCTTTACGCTTTGACCCCTGTCCGGCATCATGGCTTCGGCAGATGCGGACAAGTCCCCAGATCCCCCGCATCCCTCCGTCGACACATAAGAGCCGGCTCGCAAAGCCAACGGTTCCCCGGCATCTCGAAATGATTCCACCTTTCCTTGCTCACCCGAGATTGGCTGCCTCTGTCGAACCATCAGGAGCCCACCAATCTATTCAACGACGGCAGCCGAGATTCGACCAATGGGTGTCGACGATGACGCTTCACTCACACACCGAACCTCAGATGCCGGAAGCATCGAGGATCGTGATCCGGCGCCGGTTCCGAAACGGAGAAGGGTTGGTTTAGCTTGCTCGGCATGCCGGATCCGCAAGTCGAGAGTAAGTTGACCTTGTATTTCCGTACAGATAACGACATACGTCTGACAATCCTTCACTTTGGTAGTGCAATGGCGTGCGACCCAAGTGTGAGCCATGTGGCAGGCTGGGCTTTGAGTGCATCTACGAGCTCCCGGATACGTCAGCCAATCTATTAGTGCCCAGAGAGTAAGTGCAACTACAATCACCTCGGCAAATGATTAGAGTTGCTGACCATGAAACCTTTGCAGCATCTTTGCTGCTTTGGAAGACAAGGTCAAGTTCCTCGAGTCGGCCCTGAAAAAACAAGGGGACCGCATTACGGCGATCGAAGCCGGTGGAAGCCTTACTCATGTCCGTACAGAGCCTACGGTCAATGAGGCATCTCAGGCATCTGCAGCCCCGACAACTGTGGTTGTCCATCCCGATGGCATCCAGGATCCGCCAACGGGGCAGAGCATGACAGATGGCATGGCCGTTTCCTTTGTCAACGAAGAAGACTGTGGATTTTTCGGTAAGTTTACACTATTTCTCAGCATCGTAATCTCAATCATTGATAATTAAGGCCCATCGTCAAACATTGCCTTTATGCGTCACATCTTCCGTGCCATGTCCAAGAAGGGCATCACCAACCAAGTCGTGTCACCACAGCCATCCTCCAACGCCGGGGTATACCAAGCAAGCATGATCAGCGTTCCTCCCCCCAGCTCATCCAGCCCTCTTCAAGATCCCTCAGAGGAAATCACAAGCGCCATCGAGGCCAACATCCTGCCTCCCCACGATGAGACGCAACGGTTAATGCAATCGTACTTCTCAAACACTGGTCTTCTATTCCCCTTTATACACGAGCAGACCTTTCTCGAAACATATGAGCGCATGAGACAGCAAAACTTCAGAGCCAATGTCCGACGTACATGGTTGGGGTTGCTAAACATGATCTTGGCAATGGCCGTGTGCACGTCGGGCTGGGCGGAAGACGGCACCGAGTACCTACCCGAGCAATCAGACGTCTACTACCGACGGGCAAGAGAGCTCTGCAAGACGCAGATGCTGAGGGGAACAACTTTGGAGACGGGTAAGACATGATTATCGACTACGAGCTATGTGATGCTAATAATTGACAAGTGCAGTATTTGCTACTGATGAGCCAGTATTTACAGGGCACGCAGAGATCTGTTCAGACCTGGACCATCCATGGTATGGCCGTCAAAGCAGCTCTTGCCATCGGCCTCCATTCCAAGGACGCCATGTCGAGATTCCTGCCCTTGGAGCAAGAGATGAGGAAACGAGCATGGTTTGGATGCGTGCTATTGGATAGGTACTTTCATCTCACCTTCAGGCATCGAGTCGTCCTCAAGTCCAGTGAAGCCAGCTAACATGTTTTGTCCAGGAGCCTCAGCATGACCTTTGGCAGACCGGGCGCCATCCCGGAAGAATACATCAAACTCGATCTCCCCAAGACGATATTATTACCCAACGGGATAGAACCAGGGTATAGCAGTGCCAGCACCGATTTCTTCACCTTTAGCATGTAAGATCCTCCTTCACATTCGAAATTCTCGATTTCAGAGCTCTGATCCCTCATAGCCTCCTGTACAAGGTTTTAATGAGAATCATCGCCACTTTATACGGCCACAACCTTGGCTGCGAGGACACACCGCCCGAAACATGGATGATCACGCAAATCTTCCACCTCGAGCAGGAATTAAACGACTGGCAAAACTCCCTGCCGCGCTCATTGTCCCTCCGGTCAAGTACCAATCTGCCGCAAGAGCCCGACATTGACGATCGAATACTGGAGCGTTTTCGGTTGATCCTCTCGTTGCGATACTTTAGCGTCCAGCTCCTCCTCTACAGACCGATGCTGACCAACTCGCTCAACCGCGGCGCCAGCCAGACACGGCAGAGCCAGCACTCGGCCAACCAGATCCAGGCCAACTTCAACTCTGCGTGCATACGTGTCGCGGAGGACATGATTGAGACTATCCATGCGGTGCTTACGACTCCAGGACTGGGACGGCATTTTCTTGGGGCGTGGTGGTTCACCTTGTACTATAGTAAGATGGGAAAATGCATTGCTCGATACATTGACCGTGACTGACGTGTCAATAGCTTTCAATGCAGCCCTGGTCCTTTTTGGCAGTTTGCTTGTGCCAACTCAGGACGTCACCGCCACCTCTCTCCAGCCAGATCGCTTCGGGAGGGTGAGAAGGTACCTAGAAAAGGCCGTTCAGGCCCTCGTTCAGCTGGGCTCTCAGAACACGATCCTTACCCGTTGTACCGACTATCTCAGGCAACTCTTAGGTCTCCTCGATAACTGGGGTACGTCCCCTTGCTCCTCTTGGCCAGGCACAATGCTTACCAGTTCATCAGCATCCCTCTCCCCCCTTCCGATGCCAGATAGGCCCAATTCCGACATGTCATCTCGTGTTCAACACGGTTCCACCACCATGTCAGCCCACAGTGCAGACGTCCAGTCGGAGCTCTTATCAGGGCTGCCGATGCTCGAAGGCGCTCAGGGGATGGGATTCGAAGACGAGCTGGAGCTGGGCAACTTCTTCACCAGCGAGTTTCAGCGGTGGTTTGAGCGATTCCCGACGATGATTGACGGCTCAGGAGAACAGATGTAGCCTTTTGTTCTAACTAGAATCTGAGAGCCTTCTCATGGTAACGGATCGTACCAAACTTTCACGTGTACCTGTCGTCTCCATCGAGATAACTAGAAGCCTTCTCGGCGATGGTATCACCTCGTTAGCTTCACCCTGACTGTCAGACAAAAGTACTAAATCAGTAACAGCATCTAGAAATCACAAAAGGGCGTAGCCATTCGATGTATAGAGTTAGTAGTCGACAGCTAAGAAAAGGGGCATGTCGGCGTGGATGGTATCAAGAGCGGGGAGATTATTGACGTAAAGGAATCTGGAATCCCCGACAGAAGAGATGCGATAAGTCTTCGGAAGAGCCGGAGAGTATCTCAAATAAATAAACAATCCGAATAGGTGGCACTATCTAATCATGTGCAACTTCTCACTATCCCAGAGAGGTTGGCCGTGATATCGGGCTATGCTTCGCTCTCGTATGATACAACAACCTCGCCCCTTCGACATTAGTGACGGCTCTGGCATGCTGAATGAATGGTGAAGACTAATCCTGCCCCGTTAGTCAGGGACGGAAACGCAAGTATCGAGCTATCACGTGTCTCTAAGCCGCAACGCTGCACTGATTAGGAGAAGGCAAAGATGGGGTGCGATACGCTTCGAAGCACGGAAGCACCTTATTGCCAAGATGGAAACATTATCACATGATTACTACGCCAATCAGACTTCGCTTTACGGCCAATAGCTTATCATTCAGATTCACTATTTGACCAAATTAAATGGACAGCAAGGTCCGATCCTCCTCATAACCACCTGGTAACCAAAGGAGAGTGTTGTGTGCCCCTCAAATAACACAGCGCAAAAGACAACGCCAGCGATGTAAGACCTGAAAACCAGCAAGCAATAAGCAAAGTAAAAAGAGCAAAAAGGGGAAACTGTTCTTATCAGCCCATAAAACCATGATGGCGAAAATGCCAATAACCTGCGACCCGGAGTTACAAAGCTAGAAAGACCCTAAAGAGATACGGAACGCACTAAGAAATCGATTCAACATGCAAACTCCTGTAAAGCAGACTTTTCAATACCCAAATTTCCACGATTTATACGTTGCAGATCATTATTCGGCTCGGTTCCTTACTTCAGCGATGTAAGTCATGGCACGCTTCACTGAAAACTCAAAGTCAGCACTCACAGAACGGCTGAGGAAAGGGGTCACGTCATACTCAGATCGTCCGTCTTGGCTTTCGAAGTCAGGTACCAGAGTTCATTAATCTTAGCATCCTCGTCTGTACAGCACGAACAAAACTCAAAGTCTGTGGACAGTGGAGGGAGGTCGGGCGTCGGGAGCCTCTGCTCCCTCGGAGTCGGCGGACACCAGCCATCCCCCAGTGTTTCTTGTTCCATGTCTTTGAAGAGCTCAGATGGAGCGATATCAATTGGCTCTTGCTCTCCCTCACACCACGATCCTATCGTGGATACGTGGGAGTCTAGAGCGTTGTGATCAAGGTGTGTTATTCCATCTGAGGGTCGTTGCGCCAACACTTGCGAGTCACGACGAGACCTCGGGTGAATAGTCGAGCAGGACCACGAATCATCGAATAGAATCGGATCCAGAACAGGAGACATCTGTGCATCGAAGAATTTCGTCTCCAGAACCGAATGCTGCTCGTATGATGGTGCCTTCAAAGCGAGACCATCAATTGTGCCGCCATCCGGGTGGGCCTTTTCTCCCAGAGCGTATCCGACATGGCGATGTGTGAGATTTTGCTGCTCAGCATCGTCTTGCGTATCTTGAAAGCGCCTTTTGGTCCCGCGAGCATGATCAACACGGTCCAACGTTTGGCTCTTGGATGGGTCGAGTGCTGGCATGGGAGGACGACTAGTAGATGTGCAAAGCATGATGAAAGATGATGATGGGCGAGGGTTTGAACAAGGAGAACAAGGAGGGGGGCGCGAAGGAGGACGAAGATGGTTAAAAAAGAATTATTGTGTATCGTTGCAACGACGATGGTGATTATATAATGACAAGGTGCGACAGCAACGGTGACATGGAGGAGTGAAGGGGATATAGTGGTACTGGTGAGTACATGTACTCATGAACTCTCATGGGTTGTCAAGGGATGCAAGTCTGGTCGCAAGGTGGAAGAAGAATTTCGATGGATGAGATTCGATGAGTGGTGGAAATGAAGGTGAAGGAGAGAGGAACATGAGAGGACGGGCATCGAGGGGATGGCGGCCTTTATGTGGGAGGCTCATGGATCGGCCCTCCCCGTCGTCGACCAATCAGCTTGCTCCTGGTCCGACCTCACCCATCCTCCTCCCGACCGGCCCAACCGTCATGCCTGTCTTTTAAACGTTGCAGATTATTTCATCAACATCTGACTTATACCATCAACCAACATGCCAAAAATAGGGCATTGGAATGGCAGATATCGGTCAAGTCAATTTATACCATCACGGTTCATCAGTTCTGAGGCATGGGGAGAACCCGGCAACAACAGCATTATGAAGGCGACCATTGTATACTCGGATCATACTACACTTATATGAATATTATATCTATGCTATGTCTCGATTTTATCTTCCAAAGTGTGTTGCCCTCCAACTATTCGTGGTGGTAAACTGATATCGCTGGCTCAGTTCTTGGTGACGGGCTTGGGCTGTAGATAAGGTGACTCTGCCGCTGTGCTCTTTCCATAATTGTAAAAAAAATGCCAGAATAGTAGATGAAAATAGCGGGGATAATTCTCAAATAAGTTTTATTATAACTCTGTCCTTTGTTTTTCCCTCTCGACAGGCAAAATCTTCCGGCTTCTATACAAGGATCTGATACAAGTCATTTCAGTCTCGTCTACCACATCTAATTCCACTCTACCTTTCTCTGCCTGCGATAAAAGTGCCAGACACCACGCGCTTGTATATATGATATATGCTCGTTTCTTCATTCAAACATCCAAATGTCGACCAGGAGCTTGACTTGTAATAATGCGAATCTCGAGGGAGGAGTTGGTAGGTAAAGCCCCGATGTGAGTTGGTGGGGTCGTCGATGTGGGCTGATTAGTGTCGAGAATTGGCTGCAGCTCTTCCGAATCTGTATACCCAAGAAAGTCGTCAGTCTCTGGTACACATATTGCGTTAAATTAATAGACAAGGTAAATCTCACCGGAAAGACCAACCGATCTTGATTTGCATCTCTTGTAAACACTCCAAAAAAGAAGCATCAATGCGGGTAGGTTAATGGCTACGCCGACAATAGTGATGATAGCCTCCACGCTCAAAGTCATAGCCACGAGCTTCCGTGGAATCTCTCTGATGGTTCTATGTTTGTAAAGAAGAAGCCAAACCCAGTTGTCTTATGAATAGCTTTGCGAAAATAGGAGAAGGGCATAAGAAGATGTTGAGAAAAGGACTGATAATTGGATTCTTCTTGCAAGCCGTCTCTCCATGCAGGCACTCCCGTTTCTTATAAAGCTAGTTCCTGAGCATTCCTGTATAGCACTGCCGCATCAATACCTAACTCACGCTTTGCAACCCCGTAAAGCGGTGGAACACGGGCCAATGAGAATCGAGACAGCGAGCCAATACACAATCTCAGCACACGGACCATCCTGCCCGCATCTCTTGTGCAGTGCTAATGCAGACAGGATGTACCTTATCTTATTTGACCAATCAAAAATGCCCATAGAGCTGGCATATCACCTAAAAGGAGAAATAAAGTGGAACAGGTACATCCTATCTGCCTTGGCACTGCCCAAGATTGAGCCGGCGAGCCGATGAATTGAGACAGCGAGCCAATCAAGTGGGGCCCAGAATAAGCCGCACACCAAATGAAGGTGACAAAAGTATGTGCTCAGTTTTCCCGTGATAATCCACCAGAACTACTCTATTAATTTTGTCGCCCAAAGGCTATCATATCTGACCGAAATTAAGCGCACACTTAGCCAAGTACAACCCACATAAGTTACTTATTATTTCTGTCACCTTCACTTGGTGTGCGGTTTCTTTTAGGCCCCACTTGCCAATACACAATATCAGTGCACGGACCATCCTGCCCGCTCAGCACACTGCCCCATGATACACACGATGTCACCCCCCTCTGCAGCAGCAGCAGGGAAAGTGAAGAAGTTGCAGTGTCAAATTGTCTCAGTGCGCATGTGGAATAGCAACTCAGCACACTGCAGGCACCCCATCCGTATAGGGAATCAGGATGCAGCTTCTTCGTTCACTACTAGGCCTCGCTTGCTGACAGAGTGCTGAAAGTCCAAGGCGCTTGGGCCCTTCAGAACGCTCCGTCACCTTGCCTCGAAGACAAGCAAGAAATCACGCTACTGTTTCTGTATAGGAGACAGCTGGCGCGTGGGGAAGGATCAAATTTTGTATTCATGTATCTGCGAATACTGAAACATGTGAAGAATACAATTTAATCCCTAACTACCTATAGTAAAGTTAGGTACTATAATATACGCTTCAAATATAAGAGGCACCATTTAGTAGCTTCTTAATATAATTTTTGCTCTTTTCTATTCATGAATGTTCTCTTCCTTCTTTCTTAGCGACTTTAGATAATTCCCATTTTCGATATCGCCAACCTCACACCCGTCATGTTAGCGCTCGAGCTTCTACGAAACCTACCTACCTGGCCCTATTACTGTCGCCGAAGCAAAACGAAATATTATCAAGCGTGGAAAGAAAGCACAAAATCTTGATGGTACTGTATTCGGGTCGCATCGCTCAAGAATCTTATCCAAATCACACTTCATCCTTGGCTGCTTCTTGACCTTCTGAGCGTTTGGGTTAGACAGCCTCAGGCCACGCACGACCCAGACCGCTGGTGCTGCCCCAACAAAAAAGCATCACGCCCAGCGTTTCAGGCAACAAACAACTGGAGCATTACAACTTGGGTATCCCAACGTCTAACAACCACCGTTCTCGTCTCGCAACTTCGTTCTTACAAAGTCCATGCGACTTCCACACGTTTTCTCATTTTCTCCTTCTTTTTAGATAGACAAAACCCGGATATCCATCAGACATTGTCATGATAGGCACTTCGTTAGCAGAATGGATCTTCATCCGCATTTGCATCGTCCTTCTCCAATACACTCCTCTCATCTACGTCACAGCACTTGTGGTTCTCATCCTCATCTATGGATCGCCAGCACTTTCTCTACTCATCTCACAACTTCTCGGCGCGGCTCTCCTAAGTGAGGGCCTCTTTTACATCTTCATTTACAGGCCGTTTCTCACCACGCTCAAACGAGATGCTGAGCACCCAACGCCTTTATCGCCAGCGGAACGCAGGGCGCTCTTCCACAAATGCATGGCCAACATCCAAAGCGCAGAGATCTATCTTCGAGGCTGGTTTCTCGGGGCCCCTCGCGATGAGATTCGACGTGAGAATGTGAGAGAGTTCCTCCTCTGGGGCTTTTTTGAGCGGGATAGCGATGGCACATATGACCATGACGACGATGTCAGCGAGGAGCTTGACGAGTACGTCGCGATCCTCGAGAGTATCCTCGGCTACACGTTGAAAGACGGCCGCGGTAATGCTCAGAGCCTGCGATTGACCTTTGACGAGGTCAAGTCCAGCTATCGAAGTCTTGCGTGGTACATCATCATCTTTGTTGTCGACCAGGTCACGCATTTGGCCCTACTATGGCACGGCTTCCAATACTACCGCAGGAGCACATCGAACGCATTGTCCATCTTCCCGCCACGTCCGCAGGAGCTTCTGAAAGGTCGCCGCTCGTCATCCCCCGACCTGAGCTACTGGTATCGGCCTCATTCTGCGCCCGATAAATTACCCATCGTCTTCTTACACGGTATCGGCGTCGGGCTGTGGACATATGTGCGTTTCATTGCAAACCTGGCTAGGAATCACGACGAGGGCAATGTCGGGGTCATCGCCATCGAAATACTACCAATCTCGTTCCGCCTAAAAGCGCCCATTCCCACCAGAACCGAATTTCTCGAGCAAATAACGACTATTCTTGACCAACATCACTGGCAAGACTTTGCTGTGGTTTCGCACTCGTACGGCTCAGTCTTGACTACCCACATGCTTCATTCTCCCTCCCTACAGCAGCGCATCCCATCCGTCACTCTCATCGATCCAGTCACCATCACCCTTCAACTCCCACACGTTGCCTACAACTTTACTCGCCGACAGCCACGAATGGCAAATGAGTGGATGCTGTGGTATTTTGCAAGCAGCGACCCAGGTGTTGCGTTATGTTTGGGACGTCATTTCTTTTGGAGGGAGAACATTCTCTGGAAAGACGACCTGTTGATGTCTAACAGTGGGGGAAGCAAGATTGAGAGGAGAGTTGTCGTCAGTCTCGCCGGCCGAGATCTCATCGTCGACACTGCCATGGTTTCGGATTATCTCAAGGGGGATGCAGGCGATTGCCGAGACTCCGGAGACGATGAACACAAGAAACTCAAGGTGGTCATGTTTCCACATCTTGACCACGCCCAACTTTTCGATGATCCAACTTCCTCCGATACAATTATCGGCTTAATTAGATCAAACTGCGTAATAGACAGTTAAACATCGCCATAGATACCTTGAATTAGAGCAATAGATATTCTGGGAGCAGGCCACTCCTCCGCAAACAGTCCTAGTTCCTCACCTTGACCATGTCACCACCCCAATCGGCCAGGTCGGCGCCGATGGGGTGTGGGCCGCCTTGGATAACCAGCCAGACGACGTCCTGATCGGTCTCATTTTTGAACTGGTGCTCTGTCCAAGCCGGGACAAAGGCAAAGTCTCCCGAGGCGAGGTCGTGATTCTTGGTCTCCATTGCCAAACCCTCATTGACGACGAGGATGCCGCTGCCCGAGACAGTGTAGACGATTGCATCTTTATGACAGTTAGGTTTACCGGCTAGATGTAGAGTTGGGAGAACGTGGTCACGTTATTACCTTGTTCGCTATTGTGGCGAATCGTTGAGACAGAGTTGGGTCTGATGGTGAGGACTATATCCAGTCAGCATAGTATTCATGATGAATTCTTTTGAGAGTCGGAAGTATTGAAGCGTGCTCAGCATAAACGAAAGGCATCACCGTACCTGATGCACACATTTTGTCACACTTGTTGACAATGGCGTCCCGCTGTATCACCGGTCCCTCAACCGTAGGATAAGCAGGTTCAATATCTTTAGCCTTTGTGACGCGGGTAGCAGCAGGCATTATCATGGGGAGGATCTCCGAGATAAGCGGTAACAGTCTCGACATTTTGAAGGACTTCAGAAGTGCAAGCTACCCTATGTGCAAAGTGGTGACAAGATCAAGTCAAGTCGGAGAGATAGGAGTTGAAGGGTACGATTCTTGTTGTTTCAACATAGATCGACGATAAATATTAGCTCAGGCAAGACTTCTGCGAGCTGTTTTGATGGAAACCCAAAGCAGAAGCTGATGAGGTCATTCAGACTTGTCGCCAAACCACAAATTATTGAGGGTTATGGATGGATGAGGATCAACAAAGATTAAGGATAATTACTGGCAGTGAATAATAGTAACCAAAATGCACGATGTGTTAAATAGAAAAGAAATGCTTTTGGCGACGAGCTCACGACGGAGTGGCGATAAGATGCAAAGGGGCAATTTCAAGCTTGATGCCACCGAGCCAAGGTACGTACCTTGCCTGCCTCATGATGGCTTTCATTCGATCGTGGGGTAGATATCGTTTACAGCGATATTATGGGATGATAAGAGCGGTTAGATGCATGCTCCCACCACTTCAACGAGTCATAGGTAATCGCAACATTGACACCCGATACTGTCAGTTTCCTGGTTGATTATCGATATTGGTGTCTAACACACAAATTCAAGGGTATTCAAGAATTAAGGCAAATTACAGGCAACTATTCAAGGGATTCATCGTGCGCGGAGAAACAAGCGTCCAAATGTACTAAGAATAGCACAGTATCCACCCAGAGATACATGGTACAGTACTTTGTGCCTACAAGTCCAGCTTTCAATGAGACACCATTTGTAGGTACGTTGGTACACCTATATTTGAGTCTCTCTACGACTAATTTCAATACATCGACCGTATTCAATTCAGAATACGCACCACCTTGAGCGTTTCTTCAGATCGGATCGTCCTCGCTCTGGACTCGCCCTGCTCAGGAGTTTGTCAAGCTGAGTCCTGACCGATCAATTACCCCGCCAGGACGAGCCGCATCGTCCGATGACTAAGGCAACTACACTTTCATCACCTTTCATCTTTCAACTCGCTCGCGTCATCCACTCCTTGCCGCGTTGAACTTCAGCCCGAATCGCTGTCTGCAGAAACTTTGCACAAAGGATCTGGACTTGTCTGGGTCACAGCGACAGCTGCCCGACCTCGTTGAACCCTGCTTGGAATGATGAGCACAATCCACCTACTGCTCCGCTTCCGCATCTCATTACCCTGAACCTCAGCCTTACAGCCTCAAAATTACACTACTTGCCTCATATTTAGCCATTCATTCATTCCTGTTGTGGTGTGATAACCTGTACAAAATGGCTGAGCCCGCACCTGAATCCGTAGCCCCGTCGGCTTCACCTGAATCCACATCACCATCTTCATCAACGGATCTGTGCCCGATTCTAGACTTACCTGCAGAGCTGATGAACCTCATCCTCAGAGATCTTTCTCCGTTCGACCTTGCAAGTGTCTCTGAAACATGCCATGGGCTCCGAAAGCACGCCCTATCGGACTCAATCTGGAGACCGTTTGTCCAAGAGAACGTCCCCGGAGTCGCCGTCACCGAGCCTGGTCCTTGCGCCAGCTTCAAGGATCTTTACACCACTCATGATCCGGTCTGGTTCTTACCCAGATATAAGATCTGGTTTTGTGATCGCGATAGGACGGGGAAGTTCATCGTCGTGCGGTTTGATCCACGGCGAGGGTGTATCGAGGGTTATGAGGTGGTTGCCGCGAAGGGAGTGAATGCGAGTGAGAATTGGATTGACCCAAGCGGTCAGGAAGTCCAAGTTTCTCTATTTGAACCACGTGTGTCTTTACACCTGGACATACCCGTACTAAACTTTCACATTCAAAAACCAGGCGACGATGACGAAGTTATTGCCGGCCGTTTTGCTAAACGGCCAGGTGCCAATCGCTTCGCTGACGAGATCCCGATGCGACTTGATGATCGTCGACAGTCCATGTTCAGCAACTTTCTCTTGACTCGTCGGATGGACCCCGACACAGCTCGCCAGTGCCTTGACAAAGGTTACCCTTATCATGGGGTATGGCCACCGGCAAATATACCCAGCCAGCATCATGTCTATAGACATTCTCATTCTCGGCCGAATAGCCGTGCGGAGGTCTCTGACCACTCTTTCGCGATTCGTCGATGGATGCAGATGCCTGGGACTCCTCGGGCAGATGGTATCACCCTGTCTCCAGAGGGCACTCTACCCCGTTTGATAGCCGCCATCTCAGTCGACAACTACGCCAGCCGTGGGCTTCCCGGAGTGCCGATTCACATAGGGGAAGAGGTCATGACATTTTCGACAATCGACCCGGCGCTTTACACGCCGACTCCTCTCAAACCTTGGCGTGGCATCTGGGTTGGTGACTACAACGACCACGGCTGCGAATTCATTCTGATCCACCAACCGGACGATGAGACACCCGCGACCGATGAACAACTGGGAATTGTGCGTGGAAAATACGAGACTGACGAGGAGTGGGAGGAAAGAAGAACAAAGGAGCGAACATATCGAGGCAGGTTAGAAGCTGTAAAACTGACTGGCGATCCAAACATACCTCGAGGGGAACGGAGCTTTTACGTCGAAGATTTGGGTGGTCCAGGCAGTGTGGACAGCCGTGAACCGCCATTCGAAGGGGTCAGAATGGTTAAGAGTAAAGGACACCTGTCTGAGAGCGGATTTGTGAGGGGTAAGTTTTGCATCGCATGTCAAACTTGATCCAAGGAGCTAACTTGGAAACCTTTACGCTGCAGACATCTACGTCGATGGTCGGTTGCTACTCGTCGACCATAACCGGCTGGCTCACTATTGGAGTATTATTGGCTATGTGAATTATTATGTGAGAGTGGACCTTGATAGTCTTCTTCATCCGTAATATAGCTGAGAGGCTTGCTGAATGGGTCTGTAAGGAGACTCCAAGGTAGGGTTCATTCTTACAGAGACTTTGCCTGTTGCCTTTTCTTCTTCTAATAACAAGAGTGAAACCGTATGTGCATCCACAAACCTCGAGTATGCTTAACGAAAGTTTCCAGACCGTTGGTTCGTGACGGCTTCTATGGTAGGATCCTTTTAACGGGTGCTAGCTTGACGAGAGGTTCATTAAACGCTGGTTATGATATCTCCCATACACGGTTGCTTTCCAACCCCAAAACTCACTCTGGAGTAATATTTGGTGCATCTTTGACTCTCAGATATAAGAAAAATATCTCATGCGGTGGCATGTATCTGAGTTTTGGCTGCATCTCGGTGCTGGCGGGCGAATGCACGGTATACTTCAGGCTGACCTAAACTTCCAGAGCAATCAACAAAGCAAAGGTGATGAAACGCATGACCACGAAGACTGCAAAGGCTGACCCGGATGGTATTTGGAAAAGCATTTTCCAATATCCTTAAATACTTATTGTGCCCTGGTCGCATCCCGTCGTCCTCTTTTCCCCTTCATGCTCAGTTTCGCTCCTCGTTTCGTTGACCGTTCACCACAAGGATTAGTACGCAACTCCAGCCATTTACTTCGACGAGGCCATCATAACACATCTTACTAAACCCTCAAAAGCAGTTTCTTTAATTCAACCTGTCTAATCCTACGACCATGCCTGAACTAACCCCCGATGACGCCAAGGCCGTGGCCGACTCCCCCTTCGCCATCCCCGGCCCAACATCCATGAAAATCGTCGTCTCCTTCCTCTTCGTCATGTGCTTAGGCTTCCTCCTCCTCATAATGTCCGTCGACATGTACCGCAAGGCCCGCACGGGCGAGCTGCGCGAGACGCTCCTCAACCTCGCCCACCTCGTCGTCAGCGTGCCCAAGGTGCTCTTCCGGCTGCTCGCGGGTGCGCTCTACTTCTTCTACGTCTGGTTCACCGACCTGTTCCGCAAGCCCGAGAACAAGCGGCGCAGGAAGCACGACGAGGAGCTGAGCCTCGGGAGGCAGTTTGACTCGACGGCTATTGTTGCGCGGCTTGCGGCGCCTGCGAGCGGTGCGGGCAAGGCGGTGGAGAAGAGTTCGGTGGGAGTGTTGGAGTTGAATCTCTAGGAGGGGATTCTGGTACCTTCCGAGTCGCAAAAGAGATGAAAGGAAATGGGAAACAAAAAAAATGGTGAATACTTCTATGATGGAGGGTGAAACAGAGGTCTGATGCCTCCACGTCGGAGAGGAAGCGGCAGCCCACGACAAAACGGCCAAGGCCAGATCTACGCTGACGGACGATGGAAGTGATCAAAATCTACTGCTGAGGAGGCAACGTTAAAGGATTGAGTGATGATGAATTTGAGGCCTATCATATTCTACTACTACATCGATGGATGGTGGGACTTTTGGTTCACAGGTGTTGGGTGGCTGCGCAGATCGGGAGGGGGCGTCATGGTGTTACTTTGTATGTTGTCTTGGTTTGTCGAAATAAAGACGTTTGTTTTGGAGGCATGAGATGGTTGTATACTGAACTATCCAATCACAGAAAGCAATTCGACAATAACCGGGAGACTCTTCGGATGCCATATCACCCTATCCTGGTCACAACGGCACTTCAGGGATGGGAGTCGTGGTGTTTGGATTGGATCACGAACGACATTATGTGGCCGACCTGGGTAACAAGTACAAATGATGAGGAGAAACTGTTGGTCTGGCAAGATTCTTTCTCATGAATGTACCTTATTCTCAACTCAAGTCCTCAAGTCTTCAGTGTAAGCTCCAAGTTATTCGCGGCAGTTGCGAATTAGAAGGTGGGGTTAGCCAGGCAATCCATTTTTACCCCAGACTTTGGAGCTTGGGAGGCAAGCCAATAGCTACGGATATAGAACCAGGGGTCAAGGTACAGTTGTACAACGGCTGAGCGGTAATAAGCTCGAATTTGTTTGGTGCCCTCTCTAACTAGGAAGTTAGGTAGGGTAGGTAGGTTTATCAAGTCAAGGTGACAGGGCGATTAGCAGCCAATACAAACGAGGTCTCAGTCGGCGATCCAGACCGTCGGCGATTGGGTGGAGTCCCTCCTTCCTTCCACCTGTCTTCCTACTCGCCTTCCAAAGCTTCCCTACTTATAAGCAACTAATAAGGTAGTCAGCCCAGGGTCAAGTGACGTAGAATGCTCCTTCCGAGATATTGGTCTCAGTGGCTTCCCACGGCAACTGTCGGTGACGATGCCTCCTTGCCTCCTTCTCAAGGGGCCCAGATGCCATTCTCCCGAGACATTGGAAATGACTTTTGAATTGAGATTATCCGTGTTCACGTGTGCCACTCAACTTGTTTTGCCCCTCACCGCCAATGGGCCAAGGGAGGTCGATTATTACAAGACAAGTCATTGTCTGTATGGCATTCTTCCATTCACCGTATAAGAACTGCGTTTCTTGCTGAGAAGACTGTCCCCAACCTTGTCAACTCCGAGAATTTCCCCGTCCATCAATCGTTAATCGTCGACCAACGAACGACACGCGTCAGTTCATCAACATCAGCTAACGCATAGGGGCCTCTCAGCCTCTGTGGTGACGGCCGCTGGTGGTAGCCATCTTTACTCGTCAAGAAGAGATCCGGATGCCGTTTTTCGTGTAACTACCTTTTACGACCACTATCCGGTTGACATATCCCATCACTTACAATAATTCGACCCGAAAACTTCCGTCCCAGTGAATCTCAATCATGTCTGTCACCTCTCCCTCCACCCGTCGTATCATCAGTCGATTACGACCGCCACCTTACTTTCCTCTTCCCAAAACACCTTGGATGTCACAATGTCGATTTTCCAACTCGACCTTAAGCAAAAGAGCTCCTACTGGACATCAAAGAACATGGTTCAAGCATCCGAGGGCTCACAATATCGCCCTTATCGCCGGAGCTGCGTCTCTCGTCCTCGCCGTCAGCTTATACCACGCCGCTCCAACAAAGTGTGATGCACCCGATCAGCATCTTATTTCTCACCAAGCAGACGGTCGCGATCCGAGTCTCCCCAGGTTCCGTCTCTCCGATGTGCGCAAACATGACGGAACATCCGGCCATCCCTGGGTCATTTTTGGTGACAAGGTCTACGATATTACTGACTGGATTGAGGCCCATCCTGGTGGTGATGTTATACTGCGAGCTGCCGGCGGGTCTATTGAAGCTTACTGGGACATCTTCGCCATTCACAAAAATGAGTACGTTTACGATATTCTAAAGCAGTATCTCATTGGCTTTGTCGATGTTGCCGATCTTGTTGACGGCAAGCCAGCCCAGGAGGAAATTGAAGACCCCTTCTCAGATGACCCGGAGCGACATCCCGACCTGATCACCATGACAGCGAAACCACGCAACGCGGAAACACCCGCAGATTCCATGACATCCGACTTTCTGACGCCCAACGACCTCTTCTACGTCCGGAATCACATGTGGGTTCCCAGCATTACCGATAATCCCGGTAAACATACCCTCACCGTCGAGCTCCCTGACGGCACTGAAAAGGTCTACACCTTGCATGACCTCAAGACCAAGTTTCCCACACGTCGAGTTACCGCCGCACTCCAGTGCTCCGGAAATCGTCGGAGCCACATGAGTGAAGCCTCGGGTCGCAAGGCGAACGGCTTGCCATGGAAGGTGGGTGCCATCTCCAACGCTTGCTGGGAGGGTGTTCTGCTGTCCGACGTGCTAAACGACGCTGGCTTCGACGTGACGGAGGGAATAGCCGGTACCAGTGAGGCCAAACATGTTCAGTTCTCCGGCCTCGAAGCGTACGGTGCCAGCATCCCTATCAAGAAGGCCGTGGACCCTCAAGGAGATGTCTTGCTAGCCTATGGAATGAATGGACAACCTCTGCCTCGCGACCACGGGTTTCCCCTACGCGCCATTGTTCCAGGCCACGTTGCTGCCCGGTCAGTCAAGTGGCTCAGCCGTGTAACATTGAGCGATGAAGAAAGCTGGAGCCAGTGGCAAAGACGGGACTACAAGTGCTTTGGGCCCAATCAGATAGACGTTGATTGGGAAACAGCGCCGGCGATTCAAGAGATGCCTGTTCAAAGCGCCATTACAAAGTGTAAGCTCGGCGCATGGGAAAAGGCGAATGAAGAAGAAAACCAGGGTAACGGTAAGGAAGCGAAGAAAGAGGAAGAAGATCGGTATGTACAACGGGCGTTCCTCACGGGATATGCCTATTCTGGCGGCGGGAGAGCTATAGTCCGAGTAGACGTCTCCCTCGACGGCGGCAAATCATGGTCCCAGGCCAATATACTTCCCGACTGCCAGGCCAAGGATGGGCAAGACTCACTGTTCCCCTGCTTCGGCCATGGCTCCTGGTCCTGGCGGCGCTGGACGTTTGAAGGCGTCGTCCCTAAGGGCGCCTTTTCTTCCATCACCGGCCAAGAAAACGAGGCCACACAGAAGCGCTCCGCAACATTTGTTGTCAAAGCGACGGATGAATCCTACAACACGCAACCAGAGAGCCACGCAGCAACGTGGAATGTGCGAGGCAACTTGGCAACTGCGTGGCATCGATTAGTTGTCTACTCGAATGCTCCTGATGCGAGTGGGACTAGTGGGAGCGGCGGGAGCAGTGATGGTGGGAGTAGTAGTGGTAGTAGTGATAGTGAGAGCAGTGGTGGTGGCAGTGATACTAGCAGTAGTGGCAGTACGAGCAGTGGCAGTACCGGTGGTGGTGGAGGCAGCGGTAGCGGGGGTTTCGAAGGGCCTGATGATCCATATGAAGGATGGGAGAATATCTAACAAGCGAAAATAGATCAACATTTTTGTTGGGAGTTGTGGCATTTCAGGCGATCAAAATAATAGGACAAGAGCGAGGGCCGAATGTCCAACTATCCAGGTAGTTCAGGGATGCACCGTCAGTAGTTGGAACAAGACGTCCAACACACCCATCACATTGCTCATGTCGCAGGCTCGAATCAGATTTCAGTATCAATGGCCAAGTGCCGTGACGATTAATAAGTCTACTCATCTGCCTTGATGCTTGTATATATTCCACCGAGACGTAGTATACAACAAACCCCTATACCGTCCCTCCGCCAGCTCCTGTGTAGTTGTACATGTTCATATCGGCACCGGGAACTCCAGTATTATTTACTCTTCTTCATCGTCGTCCAGGCCATCCGAGAAGTACTCGAAGTCCTTGGGAACCTTAGCCTCCTCATCACCTTCACCATCCTCGTCAACTGCAGTAAGCACTCCCGCCGCAGCGGCTGCTCCAGCGCCTGGAGCATCAGCGCGCGCAGGATCGGTAATGTCGAATCCAGCTCGAGCGTGGTTTCGAAGCAGTTGTTGCATCATATTCGTACTGGAACCAGCCCGCGAGGGATCATTTACGAGACCCTCAATGAGTGCTCGGTTAGTAGGGGCAGATCTTCCACTACGACCAGTTGTTTGGCCAGCAACAGGTGCGCGCTCTATCGTAACCTTCTTGAGCTTCTCTTCGAGTAGAGCCTTGGGCTCATCGGGCTGTGTGTCGTGGAGGAGTAGAGGACCACCGGTAGGCTGTTGACACGTCAGTACCATGATTGAATAACTCAATAATTGATAAGAAACTCACCTTCTTCACAGGCTTGTATCGACCAGCTGGGAAGCTGACATACTTGAGCTGACCAGGCAGAATGCGTGTCATATTCTCAATGTCATAGCCGACCTTTTCCTTCTCAGGCTTCTTCTTCGTTTCGGATGTAGCAGCGCGTTCTTTGTCATCTCCCTCTTTCTTCTCACTTGTTTCCTCGCCCTTCTTCTCCTCGTCAATATCCATCTTGTCTCCGGGCTTAGCACTGTCGATATCCATGCTTTCTCTTCTCTGAGCACGCTCCTTCTTCTGGGCCCTTCGCTTGGCCTGGGCCGTGGTTGAGAGAATAGCAGTGGCAATCAAGATGGGTCCTTCTTCAGTCTTGACCTCTCGCTCAGGAGGGTAGTCGAAGAGACTGGGGCGGGTGGCGCAGTGGAACTTGAAGTCGGGCATGTCGAGGTTGTGGTCCAGACCAATGATGGAAGTGGGAGAGAAGCTTAGGGATAAGAAGTGGGTGAAAGGGAACCAGTACCAGTACTGAGTGAACACCGCCATACCAACTATGCCAGCCATGTTGAGATTACCTGTCTGCGTCTGGAGTCCAATGGTGCAATTGCGACCACCTGCGTCGATGATACCGAGAGCGAGGGCGCCGCCAAACTTGGTCATGGCATCCTCGTGACGATCGCCAACAACCTTCTTGAAGGTGGTGCGGATAGACGAGACCTTGGGGTTCATAATTTCGTTTTGCTGTACCATGATCATCGCCAAGGAGATCAGGGCACCCTGACGCACAAAGTCGACGGGGTCCTTCATCATAGGTTCCAGAAGATCGATAGCCTCGTCTAGTCCAGTACCAGCACATGAGATACCAAGGGCCATGGCAGAGCCATATCGGACGTGGGGGTTGTACGACTCGGAGAGAAGCTCAACCATGCGGGGAACACTTCCAGGCTTGCGGAATAGTATGAAACCAAGACTCATCACAGCAATTCGGCGCACATCATCATTCACATCGCTGACAGCAATGTGCAGAAGCTTGCGGATTGCCTTGTTGCTACCGGTACCACAGTAGGCCAGAGCAACGGTCATGATACCGCCATATCGGAGAGTGGGATCGGGATCATTCAAGAGACCCTCAATCAAAACGTCGGCCCCCTCTTGACGACCAAACATGATCAAAGCCATACCAATGGCCAAGCCTCGCACAATCTTTTCATGAGTGGTCTCATGCGCATAGGTGATCATGTCCTCCAAGGCCTTAACGTTACCGGTGCCCAGCATGATGAGACCCATGCCAAGACCGACGGCTTCACCGTTAAGGGCGGAATCCTGGAAAAGAACATCCTTCAGCTTCTCGAAGATGTCCCAATCGCCAGTAGCCATGCCGGCGATACCAAGACCAAGAGCACCGCCATGCTGGACGACCTCCTCTTCAGCCGCGCTGAATTGGGTCTTGAGATACTCGAGAGCATCAGCACCGTGATTGGCATGAATAAGGCCGTACGCATATAGAGCACCGCCCTGGCTAAAGATGGAGCCACCAGTGAGACCTCCCTGTCGAGGGAGATATGGCTCAAGAAGCTTGCGAGACTGGGACAAGTTACCCCGATGAATGACACCAAGGGCGGCAGTGGCGGTGAACTTTGACCAGTTGACGGCCTTGCCTAGCCATTCAAGGTTGTCGCGGAAGAACTTGTCGTTGGTGGTGCCCTGGTTCATGAATGCGTTGCAAAAGGTAACAGCAGTGTGGAAGATGGAGCTGCGACCCTCCAGACTGTCGCGCACCCTGTTGAGAATGCTCAGATCGGTTCGGTTATTTCGGTAAAGGAATTCAAGGTTCAGTCGAATTGTCTTGCTACCGTCAAGAATGGATCGGATGTTACGGTAGGCTTTAGCGACATCGTCGGGCAGCTCCTTCTCGGGGGTTTCCTGCTGGTTCTCGAGAAGTGATTCTGATTCACCCTCTTTGTCTTTCTCCTCAGACTCAGACTCCTTCTTGGGAGGTTCCCCGGAGGGCAGGGCAGCCAGGACCTTGCCTAGAAACTCCTGAGTACCGTTGTCATACAGATCAAAGGCAATCTGGTAAGCATTCGCAGTTGAGGAAGGGTCATCATTGTCGACTAGGGTCTGCAGCATGCGCGACGCTTCCTCGTCAGAATCGAGGTAGACCACACATTTTGCAATAGCAAAGTAGTCGGGGTTAGGGATGTCGTTGAGAAGATCGAGAATTAGTCTCAAAATCTCGGTTCGAAAGCTTCGTTCTTGGACGATGTCCATGCAAATGCCCAGGGTGTACTCCATCAAGTCCTCAGTGGGACCAGGAGAAACATCTTGAGTCTTCGACTTGGATTTCTTTTCGTCCTCGCTGGCACGCTTGATGACCTTTCGGAGAACATCGAGGTTCTTGGCCTCCACGGCAATGCCAACCACCTGTCTGTAACGACCCTCACTCAGACAGCCCTCAAACAGACGATCGATTACTCTTTGAAGCGAATCGGTAGCCTGCTCCGGGAGCCCAGCGATGGATCCAGAGCGGCCTTGTTTGAAAGAGGGTTGAAGTGTAGCCTCGACCAAGGAGTTTTCGATAGAATCGCGGGATAGGAGCGATTTGGGGGGCAGGGTGGTCTGCGAGAAAGGTGTCGTAGGGGACAAGACAGCCTCGGAACCAGAAGCAAAAGTTGTAGCAAGCTCAGGGAGATCGGTCGTCTTTGGTCGCGGAGCAGTCTTTTTCGCAGCAGTCACAGCGATGTACTGGTCGATGCATCGAGAAATAATCGTCTCCTCAAACTCGCCGGGGGCATCGAGCTTGAAGAGGTCGCCAGCAGCGAGCGCAAACACCATGCTCTCATTGTAAGCTTGGAGATGGTAGTAGACCTTGGCTAGCACAAGAGCTGCGAGTTGTCGCTGTGGGAATGTTTCATCCTCGTATAGGGCCTCGCTAGAGAAGGATTAGCCTTACGATAAGGTGTAGACATGGGGAAAACGCACATTTGACTCAATGCGGCGGCAACCTCAGTCCAAACCGTGTCCAGATCGTCGTTGAGAGTTTGGAGGGCAAAGACCTTGAGCTCTGGCTCATCGTCATCGAGGAAGGCGAGGACGCCGGTCGCTGATACAAGACCAGGCATCTTGAGACTGTACGCGGGCTGGGACGGGCGGGCAAGCGAGTTCTGAAGGAGCACGAGAGGAGACTGTAGAGGCACGAAGGGACGACTTGACGCAAAGGGACGATCGCCGAACAAACCCAAGGGCATAAGAAAGGCCTCTTGGGCGCGAATTCGGACTGTAGAGATCGATGAGATAGAGGAATGAGGGAGAATGGACAGGAAAGTGCTGACGATGAGGCGGTTGTTTTGCTTTGCTGGAAAGGAAACTCGAGATGGTCCACGTCAGGCACAGCTCTGCCTTGCAGGCAACGCATGGACCAGGGGGGGGAGCTTTCAGGGCACGGCAGGGACGAGCAGACGGCCAAGAGCCTTACCTAATCCGGGCTTACTCAGCTTTCCGCGTCGAAGGGAGCTTAAGATGACGACGTGGACTGTCTGCCTAAGAGATTGGGGCCTGGGCGCAAGCAGCCAATCAGCGCAGTGGACTAGCTGGGTTATTGGGTAGATCACGTGGCTGAGCTCATGCATAAGAATCTACCTAACAAGCCAAGGAGTTGCCATTCCACACTGCTTCCTAAGCTTCCATTTAACCACTTGACCACGCACATGAGCCATGATACTGAAGGCTTTTCTGAAAGCGATGGAGTGGTCATTACTGGTTACTTACGTCCCGTTGCAATTAGAAAATGCATGAATTTGAAATTGTATGATTTAAGGGAAATTCCCAGCTCTCTCTTTGCGCCATGTCTGCTGCCTACATATCACTTCACCACGCCTGCTTAGCTGCCATATCCTTCACGATGAGGAGGTCCGGGAACTTTGTGTAGTCCCATGAAATGTACCCATACAGCTCCATTGTTCTATGCGGTTGTTGAATGTCTCCTTGCTCATCAGCTAACATCCAGAAAGGCGCTTGGCGAGAAGAAAACACCCAAGTAAAAGCAATCAAACATCAGAGCCATCCATGCAGACACCCGTCTTTAACCCCATCCAAACGCCCTGTTGTCATGTCTGAGCGCTGCAGACCACACGGGAAGCTACTGTAGCTTGTTTTATCACTAGTGGAGCGCATTTGGTTGCGGCGGAGGGAATCTGTGTACGTGGCACATAAAGCCACAGAGACGGATAGGTCTCAGAATGGGAGACAGTCCGCGGGCGGCGTGCTGCTTCTATGCCGTGCGACGCGAAACATGTATGCAATGAGACAAACAGTATGGAGGCACACCGCTCAGAGACCACAGACCGGTGAGGAGCATGGAACGCATGCGGTGGGAAGGACCAATTGCCCATCTACTCCGTACCGTGTATGTTTTCTTATCGAATGCCGCAACTGGAATACGACTTGAAACGACTTGACTCTCATGCAAGGGTTATCTCAGAGACGGGAGTGACGACAAGGCTGGGGCGGAAATGAGCTCTGGCGTCCACTAAAGGGAATGATATTATGAGCTCCAGTGCCCTAATGCAGCAGGGTACGGGTGAGCGGGTTATACTGTGGTTAGTGCTTCGCGGCAGCAAGAATAGGTAAGGTACCCAGGAGGTACGGAGTCGTCCCGCCCCCTGCTGCACTGTAGGTACCGTTGGTAAGTCAGGTAAAAGGTGCCTGGATAGACCCAGAGTAGTACCACCCTAGGTACAGTAACTGTACCTGTTGGGAGGATGCGCTGCCCAACTAACTGTACCAAATTAGGCTCAGTTTCAGATGAATGGTACATCCACCGTCCATGCTACTGCGCCGATCGTACAGGTACCGTTGACCTGACTGGTGTTAAGAGGTAGAAACCGGGGGTTAGGAGACTGAAGAAAAAAAAAAACTGAGCTTTTCTTGCCCATCCCCCAAGCGTCGGTCCTCTTGCTCACCTATCCATCCATTGCGACACACATCCCTGCATTAGGTTGTTGGTTGGCTTCCGTCGCCGTCCTCTCTTTGTTCCCTTGCAAAAACTATCTACAAGACACAACACTCAAACGGTACCAAGGGATCAAATTGCCCAACCAGAGCATGGCCATCTAACGACAAGTGTCAGGCGCGTGCTATCATCTACTCTATCAGCCCCTCCCGCGAATCGTATTTTTCACGGCTAGACCCCGTCAATCGACTTGGACAGCTATCACAGCCTCGCCATGGCGGCGTAAGGTCCCCTAGACTCATCCATGTCCGCTTGCGACGCACGTCAATCTTCGCGCGACGCCGCCAGCGACAACGAATTCTTTTGATCGGCCTATCTCTTGCCGGCGTCTATCAACCCGTCGCCCTTTCCTCCTGCGCTCCCGTCGCGTCGGCGATCTGATGCAAGACGTGCCATTACCCCTAACATTCACCCGACGTCCTCACTATCACACGTCGTAAAGCTCTTCGGCAGCCCACGGATTAGACCTCAACTCCCACCGTCCGTCTCTAGGTCGAAAAAGAGACACATCCACTGCCATGGACCTTCGATCTGTTCTCAATGACAGCGGCGATCGTGCTCCTCCTAAGGCGCCACCAACGCCGAAGCAACAGGTGCCGCCGCCGCATCACCGGCAGCCTTCTCACCCTGCTCAGAGTCCCATCCAGAACGCCGTCCAATACGGATACCGCGACTATGGTCGGCCACCGCCGCATCCATCCCCAGGGAAGGCACCTCAAGAATATGCCGTTCGTCCTCATCCTCAACAGCACCCTCAACTCCAACAGCCGACGCACCCCCCTCACCCTCAGCTCCAACATCAACAACCTCCCACGCCGACTGCATATCCTCCCCAGAGCCCGTACCAGACTCCTGGGCCGTATCCCCCAGGGCGACCCGCGCCGCCGTCTCTGCAACCCTCCGGCTCGTTTCACGATGTGCGATCTCCCAGCGGTCCCGCTCCCTCTCCGTATCGAAATGCGACGACACCCTCCTCGGTCACAGGGACGCCCGGCTATCCCTTTCCTTCACAACCTACTCCCGAGATGAACAGTCCTGTGCAACGACATCAATATCCTCCAGCACAATATCAAGTCCAACGACGCGAGAGCTTCAATCAGGGTCCTCCTGGTCCAGGTCCGGGCCCTGGGCATCCGCAGGAAGCATATATCCAACAACAGTCGCAGCAACAACAACATCCAGTTCCGCAGACACCACCCATTGGCAGTGTGACTACTGCCCAGGCGTATGCTCACCAACGCTCCCAGTCAATCCAATCTACCCCAACTCCCACCTCTGCACAAAGTCAACATCAATTTGGGCCCCCCTACGCTCATGGGAGTCCAGTAGCCGCGTCACGTCCTCCACCAGGCGACTACAGTCGAGTAGGCTCTCAACCACCCACGCCTGTAGGGCCGCCTGGGCCAGCCGGCTCAAGACAGACGTCAGTTGCGGGCTACCAGCAGCCATCGAGTCCTTACCAACACAGGCTCTCGTCCACGTCCAGCGGTGCAGTCGCGCAAGCACAACCACAAACACAAGCACAAGTACAGGGCTCACCACGCCCTCCACCGCCACCCACCAAACGTATTTCAAACAGCTACGATTCCCCAGTAGCAGCTCTCGAGCCTCGCCAACGAACACAGTCTCGCAGCGAACGGGGCCCAAGCGCGTCGGTTAGTCCCAAAACTCGCGTCCCCTCTCTCCAGAGCAATTCCGAACATCTTCCCCCAGCCGGCGAAGCAGAGACCAGGGCCGGACCCACTGTTCAGGCCATGGTTAATCACGCTGATCGAGGCACCACTCCGGCGAAGCGAAAACTCGAAGACCGCGACTTGAGTCCAAAGGAGCTCGAACGGAGGGAACCACGTCCACCGCCAGGCGAGATCAACGGAGGCCACATCCCTCAACAGTCCCGAAGCTCCCAGCAGCCCTCCAGCTCTCCCGTCATGCCGAGAAAGAAGCGAGTTCGCCATTTGGAGCCACCAATCTGGGCCAGAAGCGCCAAGGCCATTGCCAAATTACCCAGCAACGCCAATTTCGTGCTGGCAAAGAAGATTCATGCACAAGTCAACGGGAAGCACGACGGAAGTGCACGAGAGAGCCGGAATGCTTCGCCCGAGGCCACGAAATCTCATCATCCAAGCCACAGCCAGGCTCCTCCGGCTGAGCCTACTTCACAGGATATTCTTGGCCCATGGGAGGCCAGCATCACTGGCGTCAAGCCTTATGAGGAGATGAGCAAGACCATTGCCGATTTCCTATTCATGAATGTGGTCAACAACGAAGATATGCAAGAGATTGCCAGTCGGGGCATTCAATTTGAAATCGAAGCCAAACTAGGTACCCTCATTGACAAGGACACCAACCACAGAGTGGACAGATATATTGATTCTGAGGCCATTGTCCACGACACGGGTCGAGTAGCTTTTCGGAGCAGCATGACTGAAGTAAGTACCGTCACCACTCGAGGAGCCCGACCTTGGAGAACTGGTCACTAACTAAGATCAGGCCCAGCACAAGCATTTCAACGACTTTCTCAACCAAATGGTTATTCAAACAGATCCTCGAGCACCTAACGGTGGCAATCGTGTCCAAGTTCACTACAAACATCGCCGCGAAATCGACCGCTTCTTTGACTTGCCGCCAGAACTCCAGGGACGAATCCCGGGCTGTGTACGTTCTCGCCTGGGGACTAGGAGTAAAAATGTTCGAGTCCGAGTGACGTATGACCAGAAGACGCATGAGGTTCTAAACAAGATCATCAAGGCTCGTGTTGCGGACATTAACTTGCACATGCCCACGTGTCCTATGGACTGTCGAATCAGCGTGAATCTTGAAATGAACTGGGACGGACCTGTTGAGGAACTTGAGCAAGCATCGCCGATTCATGATCGTCAACCAGATCGAAACAAGGATCGATTGAGTTACAAGCACGGCCATTACCAGATTGATCTCACTCAAGTTACTCATACATCAAATGGCCCAGGAGTAAGTCTATGACCATCCGTACTGCGTTCCATATATCAGCCATGCTAACCACGACCAGGGTGCCCAGAGGATAGACAAGGAACACGAGCTTGAAATTGAACTAGCTCCAGCAATTACTATTGATCAAGGCCGCAAAGCCGTCAATGGTGCTCTTCATCGATACTCAGAGCTCGTGGAAGGTTTCGTGGACAACGTTCGCATTCTCGCTCGCAAGGCCAGAGAATTGCGGTAGTCTCTTATATGCACATCTGACAGTGAATAATGTCGAAAGCCATCTTGTCGGAAAACAGGCGAGAGATGATGCAACAACACCAACAAAACGGAGCCGGAAATTTATCATCTTCTTTGTGCTATTCAATTGGACCTCGGCGGGCTATTCTCTTTTTGCAAAGCCAGAATCATAATATGTCAAGAGTCCAGGACAGAAATGAAGCGAGGAACGGGATGGGTCTGCTTTCTTATATCCAAGGTAGATTACGGGTACGGGGAGGTAAGGGGAAGGGGGGAACTCAACGCTACAAAAGGCGAGTTGGAGAAACAGCGCGGCGTCAAAATTTTGCTCTCGCTCATAACTTTTATTCCTTTTTTTTTTTTTTTTTTT
>JALNIO010001290.1:32482-49362 GCA_023509875.1 Rugonectria rugulosa
TCGGTCGATGGGTTAGGGATGGACGGATGGGCATGGGAAATACGCGAGGTACTTACCTGGTGGGCGAGATAATACATCTTGGAGCTCCCGGTTCAGGGCGTAACTCTTCCAATGACTTGGGCCGCTTTAACGTGATGTACTCCTTGTGCCATTACAGACTTCATGTGGTTACGCGTGAGGTACTGTGCTGGCTTGAGCGTCATTCATCGTCATAAACTCTACGTTAGATGCTGGATGGATGACAATGTGAATCAATTCTCCTAACTTCAGCACATTTCATACTATTCAAGAAGCTCCACGCCATTTTCCCACAAATTATCCCTTGGTATCATAATAACTAATGCTTCCCAGTTCGCGCCTTTACTCGAGGCTCTAACAATCACAACTCACCCACCTACCCTACGCCAGCCCAATGTTTTCTCACATCGGCTCAGCTTGCCTAAAGTATGTTGCAAAATCTGTCCCTGCAAAGTCATTGATGGCATGGTTCCCGGAACTCTCCTCCATTTCATCGTTGAACGTTGGCTGTGATGTCTTCCTCTGCCGAAAGTCTCCACCCGTCCAGCTGATGTACACTGTCTCATGAACGAGTACCAAACCACCATCATCGTGGCCACCGCTCTCTGCCCCGGAATCGTGGGTAATTGCGGACTCAAAGTGAGGCTGTTTTTCAACATTGAAGACACGGTGGTAAGTGCGACAAGTCCACCATGCGATGGCCACGAAACCGAGGAACCATATACAGCCGGCAGCAATGACGGACCAGGAGATGGTTGGCACGAGAAACCATTTGATGGTTTGGGTTTTGGCGAGGTCGCCTGTTGGTTTGATCCAGGCAGTCACTATTGGCCAGAGACCACCGGCCATGTAAACGACAGCAGATAAAATACTCAAAACAGGGCTGATGTGCTTTCCCGTCATCTCCCTCCAAGTGGTGGGAACGGAAGACGGAGGCGGAATATCATCAACCTGTATGGAAGGGGGTGGTCCCCGGAAGCGTAAAATGAGAATCCCGAGGCCTAGAAATACCCCGAAGAATGCATTGATGGTATAAGCACTCAGTTTGGTAAGCAAGCTGTACGCAGCAGAAGGATCCATGCCCCATGTCGAAAAGAGGAGGATGACGACAAAGATAAGATGAAGAATAAAGGCACCCACAGGGGTCCTTTCGGAGTGTTCTGCAGGCGAGAACCAGCGCTTACGCAGAAGCGATGTAAACCACCCTTTCTTCTGAAACCACTTGAATAGTCGACCCAAGGACAGATCTCGATCTTGTGCGAAAAACTTGGCACAGGGGATAAGGCCTTCTTTTGCAATCTCCTGTTTGACACGGGCTGCAGTATAGGTCATGACAATAATATTACCCAGACTTGCGATGGCAAGAAAGGCTTCGAAGATGCGTTTACCTTGAGTCTTATTGGAAATTTTTCCAAAGGTCAACTCAAAGAAAATTTCAGCCGTGGTTCTGCTATCTGTCAAGTAGGTTTTGTCATAGTAAGGAACAACGACCATCTGTGAGACAGTCAGTTATGGGTGAATCATCTCCGGTCTCGATATCCATAACATACATATGAGATGTTCACTGCCATGTAGAGCAGGAGCACCGTAGAAACTCCCAGAATCATGGAAATAGGGTGTTTCCGTCGAGGGTGGCTAATCTCACCCATAACATAGTTGGGTTGCTCGAAGCCTGACATGGCAAAAATGATGGCCAGGAATGCCTGCGCGTATCCATTTGCGTCTGATAATGCACCGTCAAAGGCTTTAGAAGGCTTGGTATTTTCGCCAATGACGTTGGGCGTCTTCAAGCCACCAGCGCCGACAATGATGGCTGTGACAATAATGAGGAGCAGAATCATGACTTTGACAATGGCCAAGACATTGTTGAGGAAAAGACCGCCTCGGCGAGACACGGTATGAATGAAACAGGTGATGACGGCGGATGCAAGTGCAATGCCTCTGACTGCACCATTGCTCGGGTTTTCGACGCCGGCGGCACCCAGAATACGCAAAGAAAAACTGATGGAATTTCCAGCCATGTTACCGAGGGCGATAAAGGCAATGCCGAAGAGACAGGTGCTGAGCAGGATAGTGTGGTTGAGATAGCCGGGCTTCCGGTAGACATATTGCAGATAGTTGAGATCACCACCGCTGCGAGGAACACTCTGCTCGACGCCCCGAAAGATGTATCGCGGCGCATTCAGGCCATACTCAATGTAGACGTGAACACCTGCAAGACAGTAGATGCTGCCAGCGAGCCAAAGGAGGAGTGAGGCTCCGGTAGAGTGAGTGCCTTGCATGATCTGCTTGGGCGAGTTGAAGATGCCAGTTCCTGGAGTCAGCTGTCAGCCATTTGATCGAGCCGATTGACTCGTGTTTTGGGTAGAATGAGAAGTGAAGCCATGACAATGTTCCTTCAACATCACAAGCATTGATAGTAGCCATTGAGTCTTGATTTGCAGGACTACTGCAACATGAACTGGATGAGATGAAATCGGATAAAATCGGACAAAATCAGATGAGATCAGATGAGATGAGACGAGACGAGATGAGATGAAGTTGGGACGGAGGCGGAGAACAGTTTGACTAATGGAAACCATTGATCTTGGTCCAAGCTGGTTCCTTCCTTCCTGCGATCTTCAACACACCATCGATCAATTAACCAATCAACCCCACTTGGGGGCACCTGCCGAACAATGACCAGAGGTAAAATCAACTTCAATCAAACCTCATCAGTCGCCATGGATTCATTTGTTCTTGCCATCATCTCATCATCTCTGCCAATGAATAAATGACACAAAATTGAAGAAGTGATGCCTTGAGATAGGCAGAACTGGTCAAGAAGAGAAGGACTCGACACACACACCCGCCGCACCACGCTCATGGTTAACTCACCTATCATCCGGTTCATCACCAAGCACATGACATCAAAGTACCCCAGTCGGAATTGCTCCTCAGGGGCATGTGTGACAATCTCATTCGGATTCTCCACCTGGGAGATTTCGTCGGAGCTCAAAGACGCATCGTCGTTGTCTTCGGGAGGGTTGTTGAACCTCGCAACGTTGGGAGGAAAGTCGTCCATGATTCCAGTTTTGCTCACCGGCTGCAGCCCGAAAATGACACTGGAGAGAGTTGATCGTGACGAAAAGGCCGGCAGCAGTCAGAGACGGCTGGGAATCGATGGACAAATATGGAGGCATCGGGGTCTCAAGCGTTAAGTAACGCATTCCGGTTGTCATCACACGGCAGGCCTCGCCAAGCACACACCAAAGCCGGGCGATTCGCCATGTCTTGGGCTAGTCCTAGCTTCCTGCAGCAAACATGCTCATCCGAGTCCTCAAGGCAGACACCCAACACATATCCAGTATGCCTTGCGGTTGCCTTCTGTCGCCCTGCATTTGCAAAAGCAATATGGGGCGTCCTAGCGCGTTACCGGTGTGAAAGGGGTGCTTTGAGGCACCCTGCATCGGCACAGCCCCGAGACTATGAGCGAAGCCAAGCCCAGCTGAAAGACTGATGAGACTCCCCAGCATGTATTCGTACAAGGGCGGCGCGGGGAAGCGGGTCAATCTGAGCCGAATGTGAGTGAGCCCTTCAAGCTCTCTTGGCCCTCTCCAGGCCATCACCCATCGCGCGCTCTAGACTCCGAGCTCCTGTATATCACCTGCCAGTGACAACCCCTGTGTTTTGATAAGGCAGTAAGGCAGTTCTCCTCTTTCACGAAAACACACGATTGCTAATGCAGGGGAGTCATAGGTGAAATGACAACGGGATGAAATCCCTCAATCTTTTGTTCTATTGACGCCATATAGTCCTCGCCCAGCTATCCCAGATTAGAAATCTGTCGGCCGACAATCCCTTACTAGCCGACCATCCCAGAGCCGATCTCCAATCACCTACCGTCACCTATCCACTCATTTATCCTTTGATACAGAAACACCCTTGGTCTGTCTCATGTCTGGAATTCGCGGTCAGCACTCTCCCGACTGGCTAATTAATTAGCATCTCTCAGCCCAGTTCATACGTACAGAGTACACACGCGTCCACCTGGCTCCTTATCCAAGCGCAGCAATCTAGGACTTACCTCACACACACACCTTACATCAATTCACTCATCAATATCTTGAGGAGGCCATGCTCTCCCACTCACAAGCTGCCTCCCGTCAAACACCCTCTGCTCAAGACGTCTCGACCAAAGTCGCCCGCCTCACTTTCCCCTCCTTAGATAGAACAATTTAGCAGTGGCCCCTCCCCCCCTCATCGTCCTACCGACGCACCTTATCAACCACACCAATCTCAGTAGTTCTATGTCCTGCGTGGCCACTTATTACCTGCAGGCCTGCCTGGACTTCTTATGAGGATCATCTCTCCGCCGCTTCGGTGTCCCTGCATGGTGCCACTCACTTCTCTCCCCTCCCACCAGTTCCTTTCTATCGCATCCCCCAACACCAGTCTTGTTCTGTTCCATCATTATACCCCTCGTCTGAGGAGCGATCCCTGATGGCGGGCTTAGTGCAGCCCGGAGACGTGATCAACTTTGCGAAGTTGGCCTGGGAAGTCTATCACTATGGTTGGACCGAAGAGCTGAGTGCAAGTGAGTACCACAATCTAATCCTACCTGCCAGCACCTGCCGTTTATGGATTCCTTGAGGATTCCCGGGCGAATCCGCTGCTGCTAGGCTTTCTTCACGAAGCACCGATTGGAGCACAGTTCACCTACATCCGCCCGGCTCTAAAGATCGTCTGTCATCCTTGACAAGTCACGTCTTGATGCTAACTCTAGCATAGCAACACAGTATCGAGACTTTTTCACCGATGTTAGGGGTTTCGGGGAAAACCTCAACATCCTCACCAGAGTAGTAGAAGGGGCCACGAGCCAGCTTCAGGGGCGAGGAGTCTACAATGCGAGGGCACGATGGGACCATACTTCTCTTCACCAGATCATCGGCGATTACAGGACAACCCTCAACGAATGCAAAGAATTAATTGCAGCAAACAAACGCTATGGGGTCGGCAGCAATCCGATGCGGAATATCGAATGGAACGTTCTTGTTCAGCCAAGGGCCGAGCAGTTGCGACAGCGAATTGCTATGCACGCCTCCAAAGTCTGCCAGTTCCTAAAGCCCTTTGAGATGTAATATGGCCGTCTTATCTTCATTCTGATGTCAAGGCTGACCAAATATTTAGTGATCTACTCTCTCGAGTGCAGCAGGACATCCGTAACATGCACTTAGATGTAGTTGATAGGATCACGGCTGTTCACGATGACGTCCGCCGCATTATCGGTGTGGTGATTCCCAACCTTGGCCAAGAGCTCGACCGAAAGAACCAGCATAGTACCTATATAATTGACGTCCCAGCCGATATTTCCGAACGAATCCGAAATGCTTCTCTCAACGATCGGCCTGAATACATGACCGACGACGACTTTCAACTCGAGGAGCTTTCAGATGCTTTCATCTTGAACTTTGATAGGGGCACTGTGAAGTTCACAGCAGGTTTTGTAGTGGATGAGCGTAAGCCTTCTGTTGAGCAGTATGTTAATCTCCTGAAGTGTATTTGGATCTTTCCAAAGATCCAAGTCCTCATCCAGAGTCAAGCGATGGGGCAAGAGTCACATTGGCCATCTTTTGTCCGACAACTCGAAGAGGTACATCTTGTCCCCAGCCAAATGTGGTTCATACAAACATTAACATTGCATAGAACCTCTCTTTTCAGTGCTCTAGATTTCGACAAGACCTCGTCGAGCCGACATTTGACTCGTCACAATTGAGGGGGGACATTTTCTCAATATGGCCAGAGACAAAGCTTGATCAACTCGTTGATGTGGTCACTAGGGATGAAATGATGATGCAGCTGGTAGAGATGTATGTGTCGAGACTCTTTCTGGTTCAGGACTCCGGTACTGACATGATACTAGGCCACTTCAAGGAAACGGATCTACAGTTCAACGGAAGCTGAAGTTGCTTCGGCGCACAGGATCAGACGGCCGAAGATATAGAATCATCATCTCGGGGATTGAGCAGAGCACACGTGGTCGCACAAGACGACAGAGTATGTCCCTATCTTCTCTCCCAAAGGTTCATGACTGATTCCTATCATAGCTGAGGTGATTGACTTTGACATCACCTCCGTAATCATCAATCCTCTTTATGCGATACCAAATAGGAGCTTGGCAGTGCAGGAGATGATCCTGTCAAGGGACGAGAGGATTGCAAAGATGGCCTTTACGAAGCAGAGTCACATTCTTAAATTACAACAAGCGCTTACCGGGTTCAAGCCCTACGATGGTTATTTCCAATACAATACCATGGTCAGTTTTGTCGTCATCGGCCAAACTAAGCCAATTCAGGAGAATGCGAGCATTCAACTCTGGGTTCCAAAAGAACTTGAAGGGACACTCGTTACTACCAGCGATGCTGCAAACGATGCAATGCAGCTGTCCAATTCCAGCCGGACGAACTCATTTGCCGTTTCTGACACCCCAAGTCTGCCCCAGCTAAGTCGCGACACCTTCAACGATCCCTTCTCGAGCAGCCCACCTCGTCAACCGAACCTACCAACAATTCCTCAGCGCCAAGCGACAAGTCCGATAGGTCCAAGTTCACCAGATGGACAAAATTTCTTCATGAGTGGTTCTCTGCAGTCACCGGGGCGACAATCTTTCAGCCAACCTCCACCCCGTCGAAGCAGCACCCAGCTTTCCAATGCGCAACAGGGGACAAATGGACGCTCGTCAAGCATGTCCAGTGCAATATCTATGAGCGCATTTTCTGCCACCAGCAACTCGTCGGGTAGTGACGGCCGTACTACTATTTCCAAAGGATCATGTGTCACCGGGTTCTTTCATCGCCGACCGTCTAAGCCGTTGCTCGTGCTCTTTACCGAAAACCCACAAACAGGAAAGAAGTCATTTGTAACGATTCAAATTGATGAGTATATTGCCATGAACCCGGATCGGTGCAACTGTAGAAGGTCGGGGAAAGCCGGCATGGCATGCGACATCGCTGCTATTGAAAATCGCAAGGGTGACGCTCATCTGGAAGCGAAGCGTTTCGAAACAAACATCGAAACAAACCAGGGTTTGGACTGGAACCTCGCGCGCCTTGCCCTCAACAATCCCCAATCCACCAGCGAGGCTTTCAACATGAAGAAGCTCAACCGCCTCAGCATCATGTTTCCCGATGCCGCGGCCAGGGCGAGGTTCTGCGGCACGCCGCACCAATGCCAGTGCAGGAACCGGGATCAAGGCGAGCTGACAAAGTGCTTGAATGACGGTCACCGCGGCCTCTGGGGCAAGGTGCAGGAAACATATCGGAGACAGTGGAATGCCTTTCACCAGAACAGGTACGGCGCTCAAAAGCATGTTGTTAATGGCATGATGACGGAGTGAATGGCAAAAGGTAAGTTATGACTGGACGATAAGGGAAAAGGTATCAATGTATATAACAGAACTCAAGTCGGATTTGAGGTTTGGATAGGAGTTGTCTTGGTAAGCTCATAGGCTCATTTGTAATCAGACTCAGGAATTGTCTAGACTAGAATCACTGTGGACGACCAAGGGCATGTGCTTGCTAATCAATCGGGGTATCTTATTTGACGTGTGATCGCCTTCAGCCGACTTGATATATGTACAATCAAGCCAGAAATTATGTATCCATGTGCCGACGATGTCAGAACTTCTCGGGCATACCCCCGTCCGCCAACGCCTTTATTTTTCATTTCATTTCATAAATAGAATCCTAAGTCGCAATTTTGAACGTCCTATCCCACTTAAACCTGCTTTTCTTGCTTTTGATGCTCTATACTCTGCTCTCTGCTCGATCCCGCAACGGGAGGGTTTGGCGAGTCGTGCACGACTACATTGGTCTGGGATCGAGCAGCATCAATGTCATCTTCCAGCTCCTCGGGGAGTATCAAGTTAAGGGCCATGCAGATGAAGGCAGTGATGGCAAAGCCAGTCTCCATGACGAGGATAATGGCGTTGTAGAAGCCCTGGAGCGAATGGTTGTTTCCACTATAAGTGAACACGTTGTCGAAGTAGCCGGAGACGAGGGTGGCACCGTAACCGAAAACGAGACCAGCAGTCAGGATAAATCGGTTGCGACGGGTGAAGGGAACCCCCTTGGTGATAATGGCCAAACCGGATACAGCGACGGAAGTGAAGAGGAAAGTCGTCATTCCTCCGAGAACGGCAGAGGGAATGGCAATCAGGGCGGCAGCAAACTTAGTGAAGATGCCCATGATGACAAGAAACATGGCGGCAGCAAGACCAGCTTTGCGATTAGCGCATCGAGTTAGAGCAATGATACCATTGTTCTGTGCAAAAGTACTAGCAGGTGTCATGGTCATGAGACCGCCAATGCAACCGGCAAGACCATCAGACAGAATACCACCCTGGATTCGAGACTCGTACATGTCTCCGGTAACCTCGAGGCGGGACACATCGCAGGTGGCGGTGATGTCGCCGATGGCTTCGGTAGCACAAATCAGGTATACAGCCATCAGTGGAAGGACGAGAGGACCGTAAACGCTCAACGGGAAGGTATGAACCCAAGCAAAGGAGGCCACGGGAGCCGCGTCGATTCCGGATCGGTCAAAATAGCCACATGCGGCAGCGATGATACATCCCGTCAAGAGGCCGATAATGACTGATGTGGACTTCATGATAGGAGAACCGAATCGCTCGCACAGAATAATGGTAAAGAAGACGGAGAAACCGAGACCGAAAAACTCAGCGGAACCCCAAGCCAGAGGATGGGGAGCATCGATGTTCGGGCACAATGCATAGTAACCTTCAGTGGCGGTAAGACACGATCCACTGCCGCCCATCCAGTTCTCAAAACCTGACTCGACAAGGCTGATACCGATGAGCATCACAGTAGGACCAGTAACGATGGGAGGAAGGATGCGCAGCAGAATCTTGGCCGGGACGAAGGAGATAAGCATTTCGAAAAGGGCGCAGACAGCAGAAGTTCCGATAATGGCACCGTAACCCTTGGGACAGGGAAGAGCGGTACCATCCTCGCTCGAAGGACAGTAGCCGTTGGCATACATCTGAGTCAGGGCTCCGCTGGCCACTGTGATGGTGCTGAAAGAAATGCCTATGACGGAGAGTAGACCTGTTCCAATGTAGTACCTAATGAGGGTGTTAGTCAGAGATCCTGCTGTTCAGCGTGTCCAACGTACTTGGTTCCCCAAATCCTGAAGCGAGTGATCTGGACCGCTGAAAAGATACCCGACACAATCAAGGCTGTCGAAACAAGATATTGCTGATCTGCCGTGTCCAAGTTGGCTGCAGCACCGAGGATCATGGGAGGCGTGATAATACCCGCTAACATGCCCAGGGCGTGCTGAAATCCCAACAACAAACCGAGAAAAACGGGCATCTTATCGTTGATACCGAAGAATGGGCTCGATTGAGTCGCCTTTTTCATGAAAGGCAAATGTGGGCGAAAGAGAAAAGCATAGTCATAGTCGCCAATGAGGCCATTGCGAGTTGTAAACGCCTTTTTGATGCCATTGAGTCGCTGGGCGAAAGTCTTGGGCGGTGCCTCGCCGGGCACGATGGTATGGGGGCCTTGGTCTTCGTCCATTCTTGATGTTGATGCCAGAAATCGAAGTGGTCCGAGAGATTGTTTTCTTGGTGTCTGAAACGGATAGATCGACGGTCTCACAGAGGGAGAAGTGGCGCTTCACTGTTGACCGCTGTGCTGGGTAGATGTGCTCAAGACCCCCAGGGAATGTCTGTGAAAGTTGCAATGACGAGAGGATTCGAAACGAAGGATGTGCATCAGTTGAAGTATAAGTCCAAAATCCAGCGTTGCAACGGCCCTGTGAAGGCCGATTCACGTCGGATGGGGCCGAGTCGCGTGGTTCTGGCGCCGGCGGCCAGTGACGCTTGATAGCTCTGAGCCGATGGTCTGGTCCAATATGCAAAGATAGCTTATCAGCGCATCCGTAGCCGCACTGCCCAAGGTAAATGGCCAGGATGCAAGCTATGGAGTGGATGTTGCGGGTCTGAAGACGCAATGCCCAGAGGGTCTGATCTGGTTACGGAGACATCGAATGACTTGTATCACTCGGTCAGAACAGGGCCAGCGAGTGTCAATTCAGGTGAAAAACGTGTATTCTGTACAAGGTATTGAGCGCAGCGGCGCGGAATCAGCGGGCATTGCTGGGCATTGCTGAGCAAAGATGATGTTTGGTGATCTGATAGCTCCCGATCCCTAGTCGACCTGGTCGTTATCAAAGCTGGGGTCGAGCCGGGGGGAGACGCCAGATGCAGTGTGCGTGGGGGAACGGTTCTCAGCTGCATGGTTTCTCGCCTCGACCGTCGCCAATTGGAATTCTACATTCTGCCAGGCTTGGGAAGCTGGGGTCTGAGACTCGCTCGGGGAGGACGCCGTTCATCGTCGCAGATCGCCACCGCCGATAGAGAAGCGTCGCTAGCGTTGAGAAGGACTGCTGTTATTGCATGAAGATGCAGCCTTTTCAATCAGTCGGTCGGAGAAGCCATGCGACCGAGAAGAGTGTAGTTACACGGCCTCTACAGCTAGGAATAGGCTGGACACGGAAGCTATGCATTCGGTCAACAACATGGCGTTAGCCCCATGGTTCATGGACCATCCAAGTCGCGTCGGTTTATCTTGAGGACTCAATGCCAATGCCATCGTCGACTGACCTATCCGTAGGCTAAAAGATATGTGACTTGGCGCACGTCGCTGCTGGTGGCTTTTGCTCAGTATGAAGGCTTTTGATCGCGTTCGGGGACAACGGGGATTATGGATAGGCCAACTATCAAGGTGAAGCACCCTGGCTGCTTGGAACTAGAGGTTCCTTATCATCGGTCATCGGCCGGGTCCGTAGCAATATTTCCACGACAAATAAGGCGTCTCGTCGGGTGACGGCGTGATGCTGCCCTAGGATATTGAAGAACGCCGACGGCCATGTAATAATGAATTTGAATAGTCCGTTCCGCGCTGAAATGCGATATCTTTTCGCGATGTAATCACTGAGTGAGCGAGATCCGGAGCGGGAGCAGGAAGGAGGTCCGATATCGTTTGAGGAAATGGTCTCTTTTTTTTTCTTCTCGTCGAACAGGTTCATCGAAATAGTTTTTGGCAACGATTGATCAGGAGCAATATGGAACACAAGTTCACGGATGAAGTTGTGAGGGGCAAAACACCAAGAGCGTTGCGGGCAGCTTGTTCTTGCACGACAGTAAGTCCCCAAGGACGCACCTTCCATACATTCACCTTTATTACTGCCTCGTCAATAGTATCCAAAATACCTGGAGAACAGAGCGGTGCTTGCCTCCTTCACAACTTCCCCGGATTTACGGTTACAGCGCACACTTGGGAAGGAGCACGTTGGACACATTCCAACCTGCCAACTGGTCCAACTGCCCACTTACCCTACCCTCCTACCTATTCTGGCATACATCCATCTGGGGCAGTGGCAGTAGCTTGACAGGAACGAACGGGCTCGATCGATTTTGGCATTATGTAACGCCACTGTAAAATCAATCTCGAGATAAAGGGCCATCGACGATAGAGATAAGAGAATAACCCTGGTCTCGTCACTGTACAGATGCAAGCGACTGCGGGGGCGGATAAAATGGACGAACAGGGAATCGTTCAGGGTGTGATGCAGCATGTCTTGATGCAGTAATCTCGTATGCAAGGCTTGGAAGTATTTCAAAGCTGATTCAAGCCGCTCAGTACAGTACTTGTACATAAGCCGAAGGAGGTTGCAATCTGCAATCGATAAGGAAATTTGAGGCTAAGAGCTGTCACACATTGTTCCACTAAACATTTAATCATCGCCATGATTAATGGAAAAGCAAAGCTGCTTCGCAAAATGGCCGTTGACCTTGACGTATTTGTAGGTCCCATTCATTGACATTCGGTCGTATCGAGCCTACCAGTCGAAGCGAGATAGCGAGACAAGATTATGGTATCTTAATCGCTGGGGAATCCTGGGGTTGCAAGATACAGGTGCTGGAGCCTGCCTGTGTTTTGCAGTGCTCCAGGGTCCCTCCACAAATATCACCTGTCCAGTCTGCTGACTTTGCATCATTTATCCGACTCTCATGTCTTCTGCAGTGCAAAGGCAAATCCCTTACGCCCAGCTAAGGCTAATTTTTGGTATCTGCTCCAGCGTGATCCAGTACTAGGTGCAGGTTTGTTTGCAGCTGCGAGGTAGATACTGATCAAATTGGCGAGTACTTCTATATTGGGCTAATTTGGTAGATAAAGGAAGTATTCCTTATCATTTAAATTCCTTCTTCGCCGACATCCCTGCTCGGTAGCTGGGTACACCAAGGAAGCCAGCTGGGCGTAAGGGATGGGATGTACTACCCCAGTTTATTTCTCCTTTTTCGTAATGTACCGGTTCGATGAACACTTCCAATTGGTCCAATCAATTAGGGTACATCCTCTTTGCCTTGGCATCTGGAGAACTCGCTCGAGGAACGACTTGCTAAGCGCACCCCATTTGCCCTTTGATAGGTAGAGGTTGAGAGGCTTCAGAGGTACCAAACAAGTAGGAGAAGGGACAAGAGGAACATGAAAGGGAAAATTGAGACAGCAGATGACGCGGGGCACTCAACAATTTCGAGACTCGTGATCTTCCATATTAGTCATTTGTCGCGGCGTTTTTATTGGACAAGCCAAACATTTCGACATCGCCACATGAATCCGTACCTTACGCCTTTGCCTCGAACGCTCCAGTAATCCAACCGGAATTAGATGCCTCTGCAAAGGCTTCCATTGGATCGAATCGGCGGACTGGTTCCCCTCCCCCTTACATCATAGTGAGGTTAAGCCTCAACAGCCACAGGACCCTTTCGGTTCGATGGAGAGAACCCTTCAGCCCTCCCGCCCCTGGCAGAGACCCGAGCCAATGGATCGACGCAGGTGCTGCTGCACACCCGGAGCCAGTGCTCCGACTGCCCCGGAAGACCCTGAAATGTGGCGCATTTCGTTCCCGTTCGGTGGTACGGGGGAGCTTCCATCCTTGCCCTTCAACACATGATCGCATTTTCGTCGTTAATGCGGACACACATAGCTCAGGTGTCTTGCTTTGCCGTGTCCAGAAGCGTCTTGCCTCCTGAGCACCCTGCCAATTGCCAGATTACTCCTAGCAATACGTAGAGAATTCTTCGTCTTTTCGCCTCGTCTCAAATCGAGCCCAGTGTTTCTTCAAATGAGTAAAGATCATCAACGGTGGCAATTATCCTCTCCCTCTTAAGGGCCCGCTTGCAGCGTGGCCTCCGATGTCCCCGTCTCTCGATCTTCGGGACTGATTCTTACTCCGAAGATCGAGCACCCCACATCTCCGTGATCCAAACTCCGTTCATCACACTCGAGCCGTCCAAGAAAGACGCAGACCAAGTCATGAAACGCCAGGATACTGCCGCCAAGCCCTTGCTGCCTGTCGACACTGCCAACACCTTGGAGGAGACCGGCCTGCCCCTCGACGGCATCACCACCCGCGCCAGGAGCACCACCCGCCGCAGCAGACGCTCCAAGGGCCAGTCGACGACATCCTCAGCCTCGTCGTCTACCAGGACAAGCCGCAGCAGCAAGCAACCATCACCCCGCATCGTCTTTGGCCACGGCGTCCTGGCTCGGCTCCCCGCCGAGCTCGGCCGCCTTCACCTCTCACAGCCCCTCATCGTCTCGAGCCCATCTCGCGGCGACCTCACAGCCAGAGTCCGGGCGTACCTGCCCAACCTCGACTCGCGCGTGCTCGACCCGTCCATCATTGAGCACTTCCCCGCCCACGACGACATGAACGTCGACGCCGTGCCAGGCATCGCCGGTAGGGACTGCGTCGTCAGCGTCGGCGGAGGCTCGGCCGTCGCCGTCGCTCGCGTGATTGGCCTGCGCAGGGAGATCCCGCACATCTGCATCCCGACGACGTACAGCGGGAGCGAGCTGATGATGGCGATGCCCTCGTGCGCGGGCGAGTCCAAGGAGCAGCGGCGGAGGGCATCCCGACGGGAATCCATGTCCAAGCCAGCCGTCATCATCTACGACGAGGACCTAACGATGAGCTTTTCTAGAACCATGTCTGCACCGAGCGGCAAAACGCCAGTTCCAATCGCTCATTCTAGTGAGTCAAGCCAACGATCCTCCAAGGACGACAACGCCCTCTGGAGCTACTTGCACCTCCCAGGTGTCTAGCAAGATTCCCTTCTGTCGCAGCACCAACAAATTCTCACATCATGTTTCCTCACCCACCACTTCCACATACACGCCGGGTCATTCTCATACTTCTCCTATACACGCATGGATTGTCGATATCCATTTTTATCTCCTTTTCCCCCTTTCACATCACATTCCAACCCTCCGGCCACTAACCACCATCGATCCCATGACTTTGTTCTAACGAGAACCCGTCTTCACAGTTGAGAGTACAGAGATTGCGAGAACGCCCATGCCGGTTCATTAAAGATTCCCCAATTCTCACGCCTTTATTAGAAGTGCAAAGAAAAAAGACCCAGGAGGGGTAGCTCTCAACTCGGAACTCGTGGTGGAAACAAAAAAAAAGACGAAACAGACTTGGAGGCAACCAGTGAAAGGAATCGGCTTTTTCTTCACGGTAAGCAGACTCTTTTCGACAGATTGATACCCCGACATTTATAAAGAGTCTGCTTGCTCACCTCAATAGGTTAATCCTCTTCCCACAATGCACGTCAAGATGGGGAGCGAAGGAGTGAAGAAGCGAAGAAGCCCACAACACGAGGAAAGCGACTGGACTGAAAGAACGACGAGGAAACTGTTTTACACCCTCCGAAGGCTGGTTGCCGAGAGGATGGATGGACGGGATTGTTTCGAGGGCGAGATCACAAAAACGCGAATGTCGCCCAGGTTCGGGTTGTACAATGTCATGGCATTTTAAAGATGAAAGGGAAAACTAGCAATTTGTATCATTAATTAGTTGGATAGACAGGTGTTCCCAGGTTTCTTCTAAAATGTGTTATTCACTGCCTATTTCTAGATACAAGGTCTATGATACAGGTTATCCGACTAATGAATCAAAGGGCATGCCTATCAAAGAGTTCCTTACTCCAAACCCAGCTGTGCAGACTTCCGCACTCACATGTATTTCCATATCGTCCTTTTTTATTTTCATCATGGTGGAATCGTCATCCAGTTCCAGTTCCATGTTAACAGGGTATCTCAATTATAATCTTCTGTCCAGATTTTGCTCCTTCATTATCCTCTTCCATAATCAGATATACACCGAGCAGGGTGTAGATGTTAATCCATGTTGTCAAATCCCAGTACGCCGTGAGCTCCCATGGGGCCCAGCTTGTTCTTTTGCATCTCCTTGCGTCGCTTGGCTCGACGCTTCATATCCTCAACTTGTTCTCCGTCGCTGTCGTCGTCACTATCGCTTTCGGCCGGCCTCTTTTCGCCCTGAGCTTCCTCCTCGCTATCGTCGTCGTCATCGTCGTCGCTTGCACTTCCTTGCAGCTCGGAAAGCTCTTCCCAGAGTTTTACTGTCTTCCCGCCCGCGCTGATCAGCCGGTTCTCCGAGTCGAAATCAAGAGATACCACGCTTTCCATGAAGTCGTGTCGCAGGTTGATAGAGGCATCGACTTCCCTACGCACAAGATCCACAATCCTCAGTCCTCCATCTCCAAGGCCACAAACCACCTTCTTTCCAAGGCCCATTTCCTGAGGGACCAGAACCATGGCATCAATGCTCTCGCCGCCCCCTTTCTTATTACCGTCGACAATAATTCGTTCTTGTTGATCATCCCAAGCACCCTTGTCCCACGTAGTCAAGACGCCAGAGCCAGAACCAATGGCGAGAACACCATTGTTGCGGTTGTTCTTAGGCCCCAATCCGGGAACGAAGCATGATGTTAGCAACTCGTCCTCCTGGTCTTCGCTGCGCACCAGGACGCCCCTGCGCACGTCAGTGACGGCAAGCGTGGTACCGCCTGTGCTGACCCATTGCTTGGGGAAGCCACTTGTACTATCTTTCGTCGGCGGCAGAGGAGTAATAGATGATACGTAGTCCGCGTGTGGGAAATGGGTCTGGGCAGGCTTCCGGCCTGGCGTGCCGTCACGTAAATCGACAATGTGCAAGGCACCCGAATCGGTACCCAGCAGGAGGCTCTGGGGGTTGAGGACATGAAGCAGGGTTGGCGCATCGGGCTGCGAGGTTGCAGATGGAATCGCCATTTTGGAAATCACGCGTCCGGTATGAGGATCGAAATGTTTGACCAGCGAGTCCGTTCCCGCAGAGTACATGGCTGAAACCTCGGTCAGCACAAAGTCTCACCTACTTCAAGAGCAACGTACCCGATCCATCGTTGGAATAAACCAATGATCGACAGCTTCCCTTATGTCTCTTAGTCTTCCAGACTGTATCAATCATGCCCTTGCCGTCGCTCAAAGTGCTCGTGTCGCCGTCCGAGCCGTCATCAGCGTTTCCAGGCGGCAATCGGAACGTTTCGACATGGCCGTTGGCTAGGCCCACCGTGAGTAAAGGTTCGGTCGGGTGGAGGGCCGTGGAGAAGATGTCGGCCTGAAGAGGCAGAGTGCATGTGTTCTCGAACATGGTGTTGGCGCAATAGAGCTTTCAGAGGGCAGCGAAAGAAGCGAAGTCGGAAAGTTCTGACGACGGCGATGGGAGAATGTTGTCAATCAGTGCATATGAAGCTGAAGAAAGTTAGATGGAAGCTATTTCCACGGATTCCAGAATCTAGTAGAAGAGTGGCTGTAAATAAATGTGCATAATGTTGCGTCTCGTCCCCTTTGGAGAAAAAAAAAAACACCCCAGCTATGATCTTGAAGCAACAAAAGCTCGGACGGTCGGTACTGTGTATTTTACAGTACTTTGTTAAAACAACACTG
>JALNIO010001290.1:49500-61205 GCA_023509875.1 Rugonectria rugulosa
AGCATTCAAATAATCACGTCAATGCTTTCGTAGAATTATCAATCAATTTATCTAAAAAGAAATGAAAAAAAGGCCCTAATGTCTATATATAGGTGCGTAACAAAATGTTGAAGCCATCGTTGTTCAAATATCAGCTAAGACTGCAAAGTGGCTTTGGTGATATCCAGTTCTCAATCCTCGTTGGGGTGACCCAGCTTTCCCCATTCCTAGAACAATAAATGAAAAGAAAGACTTATCAATTCTTTATAAAGCATCTCTTTGAACGATAAAAAGAGACGCCCCGAATACGCATCTTGTATTTATTCCTGTATGTTGGTAACTGATATTTTTTTGGCAGTGGCTGAACGATGAGCAGTATGAGAGCGGATGGAATATGCGGGGAAGGCGCTAACCAAGCACTTGCGTTCTAGCCTCATACTGTACGTTCTCCGTCAACCTTAGACTTGCTCTCCAAACTTGGAAGGCACCTCGATAGGTACTGACCAACAAAATTGAAGTTCTAATCTAATAAAATTCACCATCTCAATTCAGATCCTCATTCACAAGTGTCAACAGTCTTCATGGCCTTCTCGATCCTTGGATCCAGTCGCCTATGGCTCTGGCTCTTGATTCTCTGGTCAGCCGTCGGAGCCATCGAAAGCGTCGAACCGCAAACTCTTCGGTGTATCATGTATCTCACTGGGTAGAGCTGCCAATTCTTCTGCTATAGGCAGCAGACCAATCACTAACCAACATCTTGTGCGTGCATCTAGACAACACGATGTTGTACCCGAGAAGGCCCTTGTGGCCGAAGTCACACACGTTATTCTGGCCTTCATGCGTTCCGACATTTTTAACCTTCAAGAAACCCCGTCCGAGTATCCCTTGTTTACCACGATACAAAATGTTCGATCCAAGTTCGCCCATGGCACCAAGGTCACAGTTGCTATCGGGGGATGGGGCGACAATGCGGGGTTCGAGACTGCGGCTGGATCTGATGCTTCGAGAAAACACTGGGCGGGACAAGTCGCTTTGATGGTCGAAGCTGTCGGGGCGGATGGCGTGGATATCGATTGGGAATATCCCGGGTAAGCGAAATTCATTGATCCAATGCCCTTAATTTGGAAGCTGACGGCTATGCGTTTTGCCCAACCGCAGAGGAAACCGTGATGACTACAAACAAGTTCCAAACTCAGAGCGTGTCTGGGAGATCGAGGCCTTCGTCTCCCTCATTCAAGATCTACGAGCAGCGCTAGGCCCCGGCAAGCTTCTATCAATTGCGGTTCCCGGCAAAGAAGTTGACTTGATGGCCTATAGTGTATCAACTATTCCTCGAATTATGGAAGAGGTCGACTTCCTCAACGTAATGACCTATGATCTTATGAATCGTCGAGACGCTGTCACCAAACATCACAGCGGCGTTGCCGACTCGCGTGATACCATTCAGCGTTATATCAGCCGCGGCGCACAGCCCTACCAGCTGAATCTGGGGTTGGGATACTACGCCAAATGGTTCATGACTCAAGAGTGCGATGTTGACGATCCGCGAGGATGTCCCACTCAATTGATGGAAGATCCAACAACCGGTGCAGACCTAGGCAAGACAGGTGCCTTCAGTTGGCATGACGAAGTTCCCCAGGGCCTGGCAGGGTCCTTCGCACGTGCTCGAACCGAAGGACAATATGACGAAGACGGAAGTTATTATTACTGGGATTCTGAAGAATTCCGATGGTGGTCGTTTGATACTGTGCAAAGCATTCAGCGGAAGTGGGATGACGTTATACTGCAACTTGGACTGGGAGGGGTGTTTGCTTGGGGTTTGGGAGAGGATGCTCCTCGGTTCGAACATTTGAAGGCGACAACTCGAAAACTGCAACGGATTCGAGAGGCTGGGACAATGAAGGACGAGCTCTGAGTTGTGAAAGAGCAGCCGGACAAAACCGATATGATATAACGAGGTTTGTGGATCTCGACAGAAGGGAAGACATGGACATTTTCTTCCGTGAGCTGTCATAGGACAAGGAGTTTAACTTGGAGCTTTAATCGACTAATTACTACGTATTAGGTCCGTGAATTCGGCGTGAGTCCTGATTCCACTGTCTAGATTATCCGGAGGAGCCGTGAGAAGGGCTAGGATGCTGTGGGATCCCCCGCCCTGATAACGAATCATAAGGTTTACTGGCAGCACGCTCCGACCAGGACTGGATCGCCCGGTTTACGATACGGCGTCTCGCTCCCCCGCACGTGTTCTATAACAACTAGTCGCTATGGTTCCTAAGCTTATCCTACAACCTTTTGCAACCTTGTTTTCAGGCACAGGGGTACGATCGACATGACGATTTTCAGCGAATTGTGCGAGTTCGGCTGCAAACTAGGCCAATCCCATAGACCGAAGATGCTGCCAAGACGCCCGTGTCGGTGAGAACGTGGGATCGGGCCATCGCTCGTGTGGGATCTTGAGATATTGGACGAACGTCATCTCCGCGAGCTTCCCAAAGAGGCTTATCCAACGCGGATCATTGAACTCATAAGAGCTGGACGATTGCCATGATGATGGAGCTTAGTGTTTCTGCGCAGCCAGTCAATCCAAGAGAGCCTTACTGCCTCAATTGGTCTCGAATCTGGCCTCCCGGACTCTCGCGGCTTGACCATCCCTTGTTCTTCCGTACTTTTTGCCATTGCTTGCTTCGGCTGATCCTACCGTGGCCCCAAAATGCGCTTCACAACTCCCCTCGTGGCCGGTCTGGCCGTCGTGAGCGCTGCTCCTCACTCCAACAGCAAGTACAGCAAGTACCAGTACGAGCCTATCAAGCAGATTGAGCTCGGCCCTCGTCCATACTATCTGATTGACCACTTGGACGACGGACCTCTTAAGAAGAAACTCCAATCATGCTCAAATGACAAGATGAGGACGTCCAAGTGGTCCATTGCCCACCGAGGCGGCGGTACACTTCAGATCCCTGAGCATTCGGTCGAGTCTGCCCTTGCGGGGGCTCGTATGGGCGCCGGTATTCTCGAATGCGATGTTGCTTTCACCAAGGATCGCCAGCTCGTGTGCCGCCACAGCCAGTGCGATCTGCATACCACGACCAACATTGTCAACATCCCCGAGCTCAATGCCAAGTGTACCCAGCCTTTCCAGGCTGCTGCTGATGGCGAGGAGGCCTCGGCCAAGTGCTGTACGAGTGACATTACCCTGAAGGAGTTCAAGTCGCTCTGCGCCAAGATGGATGGTTCCAACTCCACGGCTACTACCCCCGAGGATTATCTCCACGGCACCCTCAGCTGGAGGACTGATCTATACGGTACCTGCGCCAGCGTGATTAGCCTCAAGGAGCACATTGCCCTTACCGACTCCCTCGGTCTTGACTTTACCCCCGAGCTCAAGACGCCCGAAGTTGAAATGCCCTTTCAGGGTAACTATACGCAGGAAGAGTACGCCCAGCAACTAATTGACGAGTTCAAGGAGATGGGCATCAAACCATCGCGCGTCTGGACCCAAAGCTTCCTGTACGACGACATCCTCTACTGGCTCAAGAACGAACCCAAGTTTGGCAAGCAGGCCATCTACCTCGACGAAAACGGCGACACCGAGGAGACCTTTCCCCTCGCTGTCAAAAATTTGACCCAGTATAAGAAGGATGGCGTGCGTATTGTTGGACCTCCGTTGCCGTACTTGGTCACCTACAACGACGAGGGCGAAATTATTCCCAGCGAGTACGCAACCAAGGCCAACGAGTTGGGTCTGGATATCATGTCGTGGAGTTTGGAGCGTTCTCCTCCGATTTCGAGCGGCATCGAGGACGATTATTATTACAGCTCCATCGCCAAGGTTCTCAAGAAGGATGGCGACATTTACAAGCTGGTGGATGTGTTGTGGCGACAGGTTGGCATCATCGGGTTGTTTTCCGACTGGAGTGCCACGGCAACTTATTATGCCAACTGCTTCAAGATTAAGCTTGATTAGAAACGGCCGGGGGGGTTATTAAAATAGGCGGCAAAGGCGTTAAAAGAGCTAAAAAGAAAGAGTGCCAAGAAGAGTGGTGACCTTGAGCTGAGGAGGGCTGAGGGCGCAGATCGCTGGATCAGCGAACTGGGTCGGGGCCACTTGGAATAGATAATGTAATGATGAAGAGATGAATACGGAGCAACAGTCGGTACGACATGGAATCAAGAAGCGTGATCTGACAGCTGAGGTGTTGGCTGTTAGTGCCGACATCCTCGTGGTTCGTAGATTGTCAGTGGTCCTCGTTGCGTCCCCTTTAATCTGCAAGCAAGGGCCTCCATACCCACTGGCGCTCAGTCCCCTCTGGCTGCAGAAGCAACCCCTGTTGGGTTGGCTGCTGCAGGGCTTCCCTACGTTAGTCTTGCATGGCCAACTCAAGGTGGCGGCTCCCGGGAGGCTGTTGGAGAAGTGAGGGGATGATGAATGAAAGGGAAGGGCAGGGAATCGACGGGAACAGAGTGAATTGTTGGGGATCCGGTTGGGGGAAAAGAAAGCAAGAAGTAAGGACTGCTTACGGAGTGGTCTGTAGCATATAAGTTGGTAAACCACTATGGAGATGTCAATATGCTAGATGCAACTCAAAGAATACAAGTCACCAGCCAGATTCCCGAGCCAACAACACAAGAAGCAAAAATAAATCAAGCATGGATAAGACCTCATGATGTACTTAAGCGAGGCCAAGGGATCCATGCAGTAAATAACAAGAAAAGACAACCCTCCTCGCGTACTTTGTCCGGCAGAGTTCCGGATGTGGGCGCGAGGATTGTATTCCTGCTGGATAAGCTTGACAACTGAGAAAGGGTCCGGCATCTTTCGTTGATTGAGGTCGGGAGTGGCGCCTCTTCGCTTAGACAGCTCGTAAGGCGAAGTGGAAAGAAAAGAGGCGATGTCACGGTAGGGCTGGTTGTTTCGGCAGCGGTGGAGTCGTGTGTTGGCCGATCGATTGAGTGTGGTTGAAGGTGTTGAGAAATGAAGCTGATATAAGCACCAAAGGAGGATGAGGTTGGTTTACTGACCGGATACCGGTCGGATGGAGTACCTGCCTATTAACAGTGACGAATTGAAATATCTCAACTGAGAACATTCCCTTTGAAAGATGAAGTCGTGAAAGAAGCAAGTCGGATGTCATGACTCGAAACCAACAGGCCAGAAGAACGAGGACTTGGATGCCGGCTACCGCATCCGGGACTCCGCGTTGATAGGGCAGCCATCCCTGTCGAGGATCTGCTCCAACTCACACGCCGAGAAGAATAAGAAGAATGTTTCTGAAACGGAGAAAAAGGGGAAATCCAACCCTCTTGGCCTCAATCCGCAGCCCTTCCCACCGGGATGGAACCACCGAGTCGCACATCTCGTCCTCTGACACCGCCAAGGGCTGACGCTCCGGGAGGGTGGGCTGGATGATACCGCAGCCCATCCTATGGCGATGGCGCCTTGTGGCGGCCTGTTACCCGAAGGAGCACTAAAACCTGACTAGTCTGGACGGATGACACTGGTTCTTTGCACGACTGGTATGATCTTTTAGTCTAAAGCACGGAGGGGAGCTGATGTTGGAGAGGAAATGGAGTCGGGATGTGGGAAGCTCCGGGTCGCATGGCTCACGCATGAAACGGGGGAAGGGTACCTCTTTGTGAACGGCCTTGTAGAGCCAACATCGCATCGGGGAACGTTCTTATTCGTGAGGGCTTTTAGCGCAGCTGACATACACCCTTATGCGAGGCGAGGCATCCACCGGGATGAGTCTCGTTGGTCATAGACTGCTTCATCATAACTTCTTGCTGTTTGCCGTCGTCGTTGGTCGTCAACCCATGTCCTCGTCCCGGGAGATGCTGCCGAGTTGCAGGGGAGTTGCATCTGCTTCTCGTCTCGTCCATATTATGTGATGGCATCTCACTGCCTCTTCTGTGTCACGAACCATTGATCTTTACTTTCTTTTCTTTTTTCTCCTCCCCGATTCGGTTTATGACCTGTCATCTGATCCTTCGTTCCCTTGACTGGAGGCCCTCTCTTGACTTTGGATGTAATTGGGGACGTTGGCGGACATCTCGAAGACCCTGTCACACCTTGGGTATACTAAACGCATGTCACTACCCATTCGACCCGAGCCGACTCCATCCCGAGAGCCAGAGTTCCCGAGACGAGTAGATGGTCCCGACGGGCCCGCGGAGAGGCAATGGCCAGCAGATTCCCGCTCGTGAACGGGGTACACGCCTTCATCGAGGCGCCCCCAGGGTACAAGGTCGACTTTGATCACCCGAAACGCAAGAACGATGTCGCAGCCTATGCTTGTGCCGGCATCGGAATGTTCCTGGCGCTGCTGTTCTACGGCCAATTCATCTATGTCAAGCTGCGGTTGTTGCACAAGTTTGACGGAGAGGCCGGTATGGGAGTGTTTGATTCCTGGACGAAAGACGGTAGCTGACGATGATTGGCAGCTTGCCTGACGATGGGCTATATATTTTCTATTGTGGTTCAGGGTGTTTTGATCCGTGAGTGTAATTGGCCCCCAGGGAGAACCTGATACTGAGATGGACTCCCTCTCGGCTGAAGCGCGCATATCAGGCTGACATGTGTTCAGGATCATTCGCTGGTCGGCTCATGGGAATTCACACCTGGGAGATGACAGTGGGCCAGTTCGATGAAGGCAGCAAGGCGAGTCGACTCTCACCGACACGAAGTGTAGTCGGCTAACACTATCCTTAGCTCATGGTCCTGACGCCGATTCTATACGCCGTCGAGACGGGCTTCACCAAAGCATCTCTCGCCCTCTTCTACTACAAACTCTCGCCGCAGAAGTGGTGGAAATGGTCAGTGTACGGCGTCTTCGCCCTCGTCGTCGGCTACAACACGGCTATCTTCTTTGCCATCATATTCGCATGCAAACCGATGGAGAAGAACTGGAAGTCGAGCATATCCGGAGGCAAGTGTATCAACCGCCCCGCCATATACGTTGCCATGGCTGCGCTGGGTATCCTGACGGATCTGATATTGCTGGTGATGCCACTTCCTATGATAATACGGCTGCAGATGCCGTCACGGCAGAAGATTGGCCTGGTTCTTTTGTTTGCCATTGGGTCGGCGTGAGTACATATCTGGACAGTCGCGGGTGCACAAGCTAACAGGTAGTGTCATGAAAGCACGCTTGTCACTTCCATTGTCCGCATGGTGCTTCTGCTACCAATTCTCACAAACACAGATGTCACCTGGTCCATTTCCGGCGCCGTAGTCTGGATGTAAGTCAAATAGCCCCTCAAGCTGGATAAACACTACTGATGGCGTGCAATCAGCTATGTCGAGGCCAATTTGCTCATCATGTGCGCATCTTTGACGACACTCCGCCGGTTCTTCGTACACCTGGCGCCCAAACTCATCGGCGAGCGGGGATCATCGGCAGGCTACCAAATCAGCGGCTCGACAGGTGGCTACCGGCACCCGTTCAAGACGATTGGAAGCAACGCGGGGAGGAAGAGGACGGACAAATTCGGCATGACGGTCGACGAGCAGCAGGGGTTCGATCTGGAGACGATTAGTCGAGCCATGCCCACGGAGACCGAGGTGGTAAGCAATGGGCAGGACAAGTCCGAGAGGGGGGCAATTTCGAAGCACTTGAGACGGCAAGAATCTATCAACAAGTTTGGGGATGATAGCTCCGAGGTCCAGATCCTGGATGAAGGGTCTGCGGGTAGTGATGTCGATGTGGAACGGGCGATTCTCCAGACGACGACGGTAACTGTCAAGTACGAAGAGCGGGAGGACGGGCCTTCAAAGGCCCAGAGGAAGTGAAACTTGGACCAAAGTCATTGGTGATGATGATACCGGCGCACAAGTACCTTCGATTAGGATTGCTGTTGGGACGTTGGATGGGTGCGCTTGGCGTGTTTGTACATAGAAGATAGGACTGCCTGGCTTGCCCGGGCTGCTTGTAGATATGACCTTACGGTACTCGAATGCGTGCCAGGAAGCGTGGTTCAGGTGATGTTGATGTTGATGCGTTGTTTGGTCACAGTGCAGTGCGCAATGGAGCAAACTGTCGCTCGTTTGGTGATGTTCTTATTGTGGGAGATGGAATTATCGGGTTGGGCGTGTAGTGTATCGTATGTGGGTGACACCAATCCATTAGGGAGGGGGCCTGGCGTAGCGCATCTCAGCGGATCGCAGCCCGGGCCACCTAAATTAGCATGTCAACTTAGCGGGTTTAGGGGTTAATTTTGGGCGTATTACAGGCGGTCGCGCGCTAGGACCGGGCGGCACAGTCCCCCGCCGTTAGGTCAATGTGTCGGATGGAATGTCAGCACCACGATCGATTGAAACTGAGGCTCAACAAAGTGACAAAGATTGCTAGGAGCTGCTTGTCTATGCAAGCAAGCCTGATTACAGTGTCACAATACTTCGGGTTTTAGGATTGTATCTGTACATAAATACATCGTTGTTATCGAATGAATAAGCATCATATCTTTTCCAAACGATATGCAGTTGCTCTGAACATTAAACACTTGCTACATGAGCTTCACCAACTCAGTATCTGACGTTTTAACAAGTATAATAACGTCCTTGTACCTTTATTTATCCTGAGAAATCAAGCTCACCGTGTAAACAGACCATGGGCACCTTTCCCCAGAAACTACTACTACGATGGCATCGCGCCCTGAGCCTCCAACAGCATCCGCCATCTTGGTATAAAGATCGTCTACGCGAAGAGCTCTGTGAAAGACGACTGGCCCAGACTACATGCCATAAGCTCAGCGAAACTGCCGACGTCTTTTACGTCCTGAGCAGAGCACGGCATGATGGCCATCCGCTCCGGAAGCTGCCTGTCTTCCGACCCTCGCACTTCGTAGTGTATGCGTACATGGTCACCAAGTACACGCTCCGATGGAAGTTTTACCGAATAGCTGCATACTTCTCCAACTGTTCCAACCCAGATGGGGTGCGAGAGGTGACTAACCCCGCAAAGGACGAAAAGTTACGACTGGTGGCAGGCCGTCATGGCATTGACCCGGCTACTTTTGTGCGAGTGTGTCGCCGACTCCGACTGGTGTGGCCCCTTTTGCCCTGAAAGCGAGAGCTGGAGGAAGTAAAATGTTATTACACTTGGCCAGGATAAGCGGGCAAGGTATATTGGTTCTCGTTGAATCTGTGTCAACAATTGGAAGAGCATCATGGAGTTTCGGGAACATGTTCCATAAATTACACCCAACTATCCGCTTGTCGTCCACGCTGAAGCTGTCACACAGAGAAATTGTCTTGCCGGGCTCATTGACTGTTCTCATGTCAGCATCATTGCGTTGCCATTGTCGGAGAACAACTTCATTAGAACGAAAGATTGGGGCATTGGCAACCGACTTGTCAACAGGACACACATGGCATGATACTAAATGAAAGTCATCTGGGGCGCAGGGAAGAGGAGAAAAGACTAGGAATAGGATATTGAAGTCATGACATGTACATATCGAGAGCGCTGATCCTATAAGTCATGTATTGCAAAAGGCATAAAACTTTTTCATAAGATAGTTGACTTTGTCCAGTAACATCTACTGGAATAAATAGCGAAATGACATTGGATGGCATATCCAAGACTCCAGGTCTAGCATTTCGTCCCTGAACTAGCAGGCCCCGACACCGAGGTAGTAATATCACCGCTCTCAATATATACACCAGAAAAGTAAAAGTCCTCCGTCGTATCCTCGTACCCATCCCTCTGCAGCTCCAGCACGCCGAGGTGCCAGTCGGCGCCGTTGCTGCTCGCGCTCGCGCTCACGGGCGCCACCACCTGCTCCAGGTCCTCGGCCCCGACCGAGTGCCAGAAGCCGACCGTCTGCCCCGAGAAGTCGATCTCGTAGGCGACGTTGTGCCACACGCCGGCCTCCCAGGTGACGTTCCACTGGGAGGTGCCGTCGGCGAACCAGCGGAGGCTGTTGTCGGTGGTCCCCGAGGAGCCCGAGATCCAGCCGCTCTTGAGTTCGGTGAAGTGCGACTCGAAGAAGGCGATCTGGTGCTCGCGGGCCGTCGAGGGCGCGTTGTCGGCGGCGCGCTTGATGCTGAAGTGGTAGTAGACGGTGCCCGAGTCGATGGCGGCGTCGGTCTGGGGTATCAGCTCGGTGCGGCGCATGTTCTGGCCGCTCCAGTAGGCCGTGTCGTCCAGCGTGATCTTGACGCCCTGCTCGGACGAGGTGTCGTTGGGGTTCTTGTACGAGGGGGAAAGATTGACGTATTCCGTGACGTTGCCGTCGCCGTGGATGTAGTACTGGTAAGGCCCGACCTGGTTCGACCAGCTCCAGTCCTCGAGGTCTTCAGCTGACTCGAGATCGTTGAATCGGCCGTCCCAGAGAACGGTGGCGGCAAGCCCGGAGAGGGGGAAAAGAGCGGCTATCAACTTCATGTTGATGGATGTCTTGGAAAGAATGGACTGGATGGTTTCTGATTATGTTGCAACACTGCTCACTCAACGGCGTGGCATCCTCTTTATATACCGACCTGCCAAACAACGGAGGATTTACGTCCCCGTTCATCCCATTCCATCAACTTACAGACAACTCTCAGTGTCGCGCCCGAGCCTGTCGCAGAAATATTACGCGAGAGGGGATGAAACATGGGTCTAATAGGGCCAAAGAGGGCGAAACACGGTTTCAGTGAACAGAACAATTTGTCCGGCCGTTTCCAACTGGGCGGAAAAAATCACCTCATGAAACAGTCGCATGTAATTGCTGTCCAAAAACTCCGCATGCTCCCGGGCGTTGGATATAAACGCTGCGCTGTTTCGCATTGTTGCGTGCAGACAAGGGCTCACGGCGCCTTCAGCAGAGTTTCCACGGCTTGCTCGGAGAAGTTGACAATCCCTGAAATGAGGTCAATTCTTTGGTAGAGCAAGTTTCAGGGCAAATATAAGGAACCTGTATCCGAATGCTACGTCTAAAATTGAGGGTGGTGGATAGAGTGACTGTGGCTATAATGATGCGATTGTATTCAATAGAGCGCATTCAAGTATACGACAGCCAACATTGCATATTGAATAGAGTTGACAGCCGGATGGCAATGCTGCATGCCCACTTGTTGGAGTACAATCATTAACAACCTAGGTGGTCCCTTCTTTTACAACTGATCCGCGACCTTTGGCCTCGAATTTGTAATGCTTTCAGGGCCATCTTCTAGTTAATGTCTTGGACCCGAGTTCATCTTCTAAATCCTCGGTAGTTGCTCGTTACGATTGCTTTGGCTAATACTTCTGTTCTTGTCGGTTGGATTGTCTCTGCTGCTCGTATCCTTCAGAGTCAACAGCGGGTTACTTGGGGCTGACAAATGAGCAAAGCGTGCATTGCGAAACACCGCAGCCTTTCAAGGCACGAAGAGGAGTTGTACGTCAAAATTGATTATCAATGAACATATATTTTGTACCCACTAGGAAGTAATCCTTTTCTCCGTAGGTATGTTTGGTAATTGAGCCTTTCCAAAGAGTCTGCCAATGCCGCGTCCTTTGAAGTTATCACGAGATTCCGAGCATTTGCAGGTATGAGCACTTCATACATGACAGAAAAGACGCCTTGGCACGACTAAAGGTTGGCCCCCGGGGTGCTCAAGATCTGAGATTGCTGACAAGCAAGCTTTGCCAGTATTTCGTACTGGCAATAACCTGATGAAGGAGTTGTTCATCACCGCACCTGTACAGCTAAAGATAAGACACTGGCTCATTGACGCACATGACTGTAATCTGACAACCTTATTT
>JALNIO010000014.1:3630-67234 GCA_023509875.1 Rugonectria rugulosa
GGAGAAGAACTTTTCAATAGGCACGTCGAACTTCTTCGAAAACACAACCGTCAGACGAGGATCGATGTAGTTCTTGACCAACATGTTAGCTGAGCCACACACGACTGTACTGCAGGGGATCCAGGGGATTACTCACAATCTTGGAAGTGCCCAAAGCTACTTCCTTGTTACCATCACGATCCTCAGCCTGCGTCTCTAGTGTCTTGATTCGGTCGTCAATCTTTTCAATCGACGTCATGAGCTTCTCGACAGTGGCGCCTCGGCCTTCGGCCACAACCTTCTTCGTCTTGTTCTCCTTCTTGAACTTGGAGTCCATCTCCTTGACAGCCTGAAGTCGTTCCTTAAGCTCCTTCTCGGGAAGAGGCTTCTCTTTGTTGGCTCGGAGCTTCTCGTTGTCCTTTTCGAACTTCTTGGTAATCTTGGTCCGCAGTTCTTCCACTAGAAACTGCTGATGATCTAGGATCCACGCCTCATCCAGATCATCGTCCAGCTCAAACCAAGCCGCACCCTTCTTCTTCTTTTGGGTGGGTTCCAGGTCTAAAATCATCTTTTTTGTACGCCATTTTTGATAGCGAAGGCCCTTGATCTGGAAGCATGTTAGTGTCTTTCGCCGTTACAATACGTAAATAACACGTACCCTATCGCCGAGCTTTTGCATCTGCTGCTCATGACCAGCACCCACAGTTCGTTTGTGGTTGCAGAGAATGGCAACCTTGCGATTGCAATCGTTGTATAGCTTCACCTTCTCTGCAATGGTGCCACGAGATCGAGGATCTTGGTCAAGTTCCTGGAGCAGCTCTGACATGGTGTGTGAGGCGTTGTAGGTACGGAATACCTTGGCGGTCAACCCCTGCATGTAGCTATTCAAGTGCTTGTTCAACTGAGAGGTCTGGAGACAATGTTAGTAACACGTATGTTTGACCTGGAACGCTCTACTCACATTGAGACGGTCGAAGAGATCATCACCGGTAGTCTTGGGTGCCTTCTTGAAGAGCTTCAGGTTCTTGAAGACCTGGGGTTCAACTTCGGCAGTCTCATTGTACCTGATACTGTCCTTGCCCAGGAAATCAAATGTGACCTTGTTGGGAGGTTCAAGAGTAATGTGCTCGTACTTCAACGAGCAGCAACCCACAGTATCTGCCTCGTTCTCAGTGTCTTTTTCATTACCTGCTCTCAGGGCAAGCTTATCAATGAGGTACATGGCTGTTGCGCGTTGACGATCCGCCATCACCTCGCTCTTCAGCTCCTTGGTATAATCCTTGCGAATCCTTGCGATGTGCTTCTTCAACTCCCGCGCCTTCTCAAACTTCTTGAAGTCGCTCTGTCCTTTAATGTCACTGGCAGCGCCAAGCATCACGTACTTGTAAGCGCCGTTGATGTTTTCTTGCCACATAGCCAGCCATGTCGCCTTCTGGTCATGCTGAACTGCCTTCCACTTGTGCCCGGGAGGAGGCGTTGGCACCTTGGCATCCTTTCCAATATTGATGGTGATGTGTTCCGGCAAGACTCGTGTCTTGATCTTTCCAGTCTTGGGGTGCTCGCCTCGACCACGGAACAGACTGGGAGGTTCGACTCGGAAGTTACCAACCTTCTGCTTCCTGCCATCCCATACGCAGTGGACATAAGGTGCTTCGAGGGCTTCCTTCTTGGCCTTGGCCGCCTCCTTTTCCTCTTTGGTCATATTTTTGGTCTTGGTGGCTTCCGTTTTCGCCGTCCAGTACTCCTGAATCTTCGAGAAATCACACTTGTCAAGGGATTTGATCGCGACCTTATTTCCCTTAGAGTCAGTGGCACCACCGGATTTCTTGACGAACTCAGAAAAGTCGCTGAAGAAGTTGGCGCGGAATATGGGATTGTCCAGGTGGTGACTAGAGGCAGGCGTCATCATAGCAACCCAGAAAGAAGCAGCTTCTTCAGCCTCGAGTCCGAGAGTAACAGGCGTCCCATCATAGATAAGCTTAACGTGTTTGGGAAGAGGCTCATACTCTGGCGCAAACAAAACGCCGTTGTGTTCCAGAGTCTGCCACTTGATGCTGTCGTCCTGGGGCTTCGGAGCATTCCACCATTGAAACTCATCATCGTCCTCTTCAGCTTCCGACTTGGGCTTGGTTTTCTTGGTATCCTTGGCTGGTGTGGCCTTGGTGCCCCTTTTAGCAGCAGTAGCAGACTTGGCCTTTTTGGATATTGGCACATCCGAATCAGACTCCTCCTTCTTTACGCCATTCGATTTCCGTTTCGTCGACGCCCCATTCGACTGGCGTTTGGTGGAGGAAGACCTGGCAAGGGGAACATCGTCGTCGGACTCGTCCTTGATCGACTTTCGAGGGGCAGGCTTCTTCGCCTTGGCCTTTGTGACCTTACCAAGAGGGGCGTCGTCATCCGAGGAATCATCGCGGTACTTGGGTGCTGGCTTCTTAGCTCTACCCTTGCTAATGGGTTCATCATCGGAGTCTGAATCAGCTACTTTCTTCCTTTGTCGTTGACGTTTTGCCTGTGATACAGAAGTCAGCACGATTGCGCCCCACTGCAATTTTTTCTCCTTTGACCAAAAGCCATGATACGAACCAAGGGGGCACCGTCATCGCTGTCAGATTCGTCCTTGTAGCTGACTTGGTTGATGGAGTTGCGCGACTTGCGCTTGTTGGCGCCGTTGGAGAGCGGCGCGTCGATGTCCATCTCGTCGTCGGAAAGATGTCCGTTCCGTAGCGAATGGTTGCCGTTCTTGAGGCTGTCGCGGCCTGTCGAGGTCCTGGCTTTCACGGCCGAAGAGTCTGAATGAAGAGGCGAAAATCAGTTATCAGAAGAGCTGAAACTAAAGTATGCGCTGGGGCGAAGGGCGGAGGTGGGCATTCTTCTTAGGGAAACTTAATCAAGTGCCATCGAAGCACAGTGCACAGGAACCTTCTCGAAGGGAAAAACACAAGAGCAAATACGGAAAAAAAGAACATGGACTCACGGTTACCGTTGGCCCTCGCAAGAGGAAGGTCGTCGTCGGAGCTATTAGAACTCATCGCTGTCGAGTCGGGTCGGGTTGAACGCCGTGCGCGCTGCGGCCGGCCGTCGAAGGAAGACTATGAGGTAGGGAACCAGGATTGCGGAAGACGGGAGTAGTGAAGGAGAAACGCTGCTTGAAGCGCGATTCGATGCAGGAAACGGGTGGAAAACAGGGATAAAGCCAGATTTGACGCCCCCTCAACGCCTGGGAGAGGAGATGAAGGGGAGAAAAAGTCGAGGTTGAGAGGAAAACAAAGTGTGAAGAAGTTAAGGAATCCGAAAGAAAGAGGGCGTCCGGCGTGTTCCTACCTACCGTAGGCGGCGGGCTCGCTTCCCGGGGAAGGCCTACCTAACCTAACCTGCTAACCTTGGCCTGTCGTGCCTTCCTCGGTGCTGGTTGGCCTGTGCAGGTACGTACCCGCTACTTGTTTTTGCTGGCGTTGCCTCGCAGGGGCTTAGCGCTGTTTTTTTGGGTGCAGAGCCTTTCCCTTGAGGCTTATGGATTGACAGCATGGGGCTTGACGACGTCGTCCTACAGTGCAGGGCACCCACTGAGCGTTGTTCCGGCTGGTACGTACAGCACCGCAGGCACGCAGCCGCTTGCGGGCGGACGCTCACGTGACCGACTTGCAGTTTGAGGCATGGTCCGCTAATTTACCGGGAAAACAGCGACGAGAACAAAACGCAGGTCCCCCAATACACCTCAACCCGACCTTACACGACCGAATCCCCCATCAATTGATCCGACTGTCGCGATCAATTGGGCCACCGCTGGCAGAGGCTCGATTCCACCACTACCAGTCCTCACGATGCTGTCACGAACGGCCAGACCGGCTCTCCGAGCTGTGGCTGCAGCTCAGTCTCGGTAAGTCACCCTCGGACTCCGGGAAGCCCCAAGATTTTGTTGCCGAAGGAGCTACGGAAGCTGGTCGGATGGCAACGAAAATACCTATTCTCAACCGCCAAAGCCCCAGACCTCGCGCATATTGCGCTCGCACATGTCAATTGGTATCAGAGTCATCGTGGAAATCTATTTGCTGATGGATTCGTCCCTGCCCGCAGCGCTGCCGTCGCCGGTCCCGGAACCGCTGCCACCTATGCCACCCTTCGTGAGATTGAGGGCCGCCTCAAGTCCATCCGCAACATCGAGAAGATCACCAAGACCATGAAGATTGTCGCCTCCACCAAGCTCACCCGTGCTACCCGCGCCATGAACGACTCCCGCGTCTACGGCGAGACATCCAACGAGGTCTACGAATCCGCCGAGACCCAGGCCGTCGAGACTGAGGAGAAGAAGACCCTCATCGTTATCTGCTCTTCTGACAAGGGTCTCTGTGGTGGTATTCACTCTGGTCTGAGCCGACGCATTCGTGCCCTGGCCGCCAGCGAGCCTCCTTTTGACCTCGTCATCATCGGTGAAAAGTGCAAGGCTCAGCTCACCCGAACCAACAGCAAGGCCATCCAGCTCAGCTTTGCTGGTATCGGCAAGGACGTCCCTACCTTTGCCGACGCCCAGGAAATTGCCGACCAGATCGTTCGGCTCCCCACCGAGTACACCGACATCAAGATCCTGTACAACAAGTTCCTCAACGCCCAGAGCTACGAACCTACCATCATTGAGGCATTTTCCGAGGAGGCTATCCAGCAGTCTCGTGAGTACCTATGGAATTGAAGTGATTATCGAAGCGTTTCTGACTCGAATCTTTCTTATTTTAGCCAACTTCTCCTCCTTTGAGGTCGACGAGGAGGTTCTCGGCAACCTGCGCGAGTACGGCCTCGCCAACTCTCTCTACTGGGCTCTGGCTGAGGGCCATGCCTGCGAGCAGTCTGCCCGACGAAATGCCATGGATGTAAGTGAAAATGAGGATGGTCGACAGGCTCCTGCGACATTTTGCTGATAATTCCCGCAGAACGCTTCCAAGAACGCCGGTGAGATGATCAACAAGTACCAGATTCTCTTCAACCGTACCCGACAGGCCGTGATTACTGGCGAACTTGTTGAGATTATCACTGGTGCTACTGCCTCGGCGGACATGTAAGCAGCGGAGGTGCAAGCCGGGGTTTGACGCTTCCCTTTGTATCATCACCATTGGCCATGACGCCGTGGTTCCCCCAATGTATCAAAGCCTTCAATAAATTCCTTAGTACCCCCACAACGCAAGTCGTGGCGTCTGTTAAAAAAGAGTGTCCTGGATATCGAGAATCGAGTCCTGACGATTGAATTGTGACAGCTATGTTTCTTTTCTATAAACACTGTACTACCACTGCCACTGTCTTCATGGATAAGGGTAAGTTGCCATGTACAAAAGTTCAAAACCCCTCAAAGCTCCGAACACCGGACACGCGTGAGCAAATGCACCGTTGTCTTACCCATTGAACCCCGACAATCCCACACCAATGTATTTGAACCCAAAAAGATATATGCTCCGCGCCACCCATGAATTTCGCAGAATTTTGCAGTATTGTGATGATGCTGTTGAAGAATAAGCAAGCTCAAGATTCCAAGTCACTGTCCTCGACGTAGTTCATGTTCCTCGTCCGTCGAGCTTTTGGAGCTGACAGACGTCCCGGTTCCCTTGGCCCGACGACCTTTGGATGCTCCTTTTCGTAGGTTGCTCTGAGGGCCATTGCCTCATGATCCCACTTCGCGGAAGCCTGGTTGAAAGCCTCCATTACCAAGGCAAAATTGCGCTTTTGCTCCGCTGCCTGCTCCTCAAAGGGTTTCCGTTCCTCAGCGGTTGCTTCTTTCCACATCTTGGAAGTCATGATACGGACTTCGTTGGGAACGGCTCGACTCCCACGTCCCGGTTTCCGGTTCTCTTCACATCTCTTTCGAGCCACGTCAAAGACGGTCTTGCTGTAGAAGAGGTATGCATTACTGGTCAACTTGGGTGGACGATCCGGCCGTTCTCCAATCTTTGACTTGATGTAGGTCCATACTTCTTCTTCGTAGGCATCGAGGCGAGATTGTGTGTTATCCTTTATTGACTCCTTGCGTTTTCTGAGCAACAAGGAATCTCTGGGTAGGATAAGAGGTGTAGGCACTTCAATTGGTCCGATCATTGTCTCCAAGATTTCAGACGCAGCTCGCAGACCAGACAAATAAGCACCATGGACTGTTGCTGGATGGGTGCCAATTGTGTGCTCTCCAGCAAAGAAAAGATTGCCCACAGGTCGTGCCATTACATCGTAATCATCTGGCTGCATGCCCGGGGCCGCTGATGAATAGCTACCTCTGGCAAATCGATCCGAGCCCCATCTGGTGACCACAGCCTCTACAGGATACGGGACCTTGGCACCGAAGACGTTCCGTAGCACTTCTGTAGCTTCGGCGATGAGAGCGTTGTTGCGTGAATGCTCAATGTCGAAGCCCGCCTCACCAGCCATGAGGGCAATCAAGCATGGCAATCCGGTGGTATTTGTTACATTGAACCACTGGAAAAACCGACCTCGGTTCGTCATGTAATCTTTCTGTGAGGTGCTGTGTCGATTCTGAGGCTCCCGGAGCACCCCAAATATGTCTCTATCTTCGTCCCAGAAGGCCTTCTCGTACACGAGAACCACCTTATTCAGGATACCGAACCCGAGGCGCCCAATGACATCTGATTTCCACGATGGCAGAGGGGGGTCGAATGTGACGCTTTGTTGCTTCAAGACACCCAGTGGAATTGTGCACACAACAGCGTCTGCATCGACTACTGATCCATCTTCACACTCGATAGTGGCAGATCCGAGACTGTCTTGGCTGTGGTAAGATATGCTCTTGACTGGGAATTTGGTTTTGAGATCTAGCGAGTTTGGACATTGAACCAACCCACGAGCCACGCTCTGGTAACCACCGAGAACCATTGTGTGGCTTCCTTCCCACTCATTACCAGCATCGATATCCCACAGTCCGAGGCTCAGATTGTGCAGATTTGTGGCGTTGCTATATTCCAGGTTGGCAATGTGCCAGTTGATGAGGCGGTGATCTTGGGCGTTCAAGTCGACGAGTTGCTTATACTGGGAAATGGCGGAGTCCAAAACAGATCCCAATGTAGCATTTTGTTCGCTGACAGCCTGACCCAGATCGATATTTCTTTCCTCTGCCGCTTGATCCTTGAGCGTCCAACCCATCAGCTTCGCCTTCGATGCTGCCTTCATCTTCGCCGGTATTCCCGGCTCGTTGTGCACTCGACCAGTCAGTTTGTCAGATGACACGGGAACCAGGTCAATGTTCTTGGGTACATTCTGCTCGTTGACCGGTGGAGCGTTTGGCAAAGCTGCAGCGGCTTCTTCAGCCTGGAAGATGGTCTTGCTTCCATCCCCCGGGCTATCTTTCCCCTCTTCGAGTAGATGGCGATTGCCCTGGACCAGCTTTGACGGCTGAGGTTTATACTTGTACTCGCTCACGCGGTCGAGGCAGTCATTGTAAAGCTTCTCCACGAGCTGGTCCCTCACAGGGTCCACAGGTTTTCCATTCACGTCATAGATTGTTGTATCTGGCGTGAGACAATGGTATGGTAAGCAGAGCTGCCCACGCAGGAGCAGATTGATGGGGTTACCGCGATCAAAGCCTGTAATGATCATACCGCCCATCTCTGCCGTATGTCGCTTGCCCGAAAACGCAGGCAACAGCTCAGCTGGTTTGGTCTTGAATTCACGAGAGTACACGCGACCGCCTACACGACTTCTTCCTTCAAGGACAACAACGCGAGGGGGCTCTTCACCCCGCTCATAAAATCGGTCCGCATACTGTTTGAATAAGCCTTCCAATTGTCTGGCACATCCTAGACCCGAGAGTCCCGCCCCGACGACGGCTATGGTCTTTCGGCGCTTGCTAGCTGGCGGAGTGTTGTCCCCAACTTCAGATCTCGGGACAGTGACACATCCGTAGTTGATGTATCCTCGACGTACAAGCCAATCGTAGCAGACACTGGCTGCATCAAACCATCGGGCATTCGCACACCCAACTGCTTCTTGCCGTGTCACACCGACCCAAGGTTTCTTCAACCACAGACGCAAGATACCATTTCTGATATTTAGGTAGGTTGTTACTTGAGTGTGAGAAATGTGATGACGAAGGAGGTGGTACTCGTCTGAGTGTAGTGCATATGGGTTAAGCCGAGATGACTCGGCCGCCATGATGCACTCGCTCGCATACTTGTAGGGAGGGATGTTGGTGGGAATAGACGACTTTGGTTTGATATTCAACTTGTAGCGCTCGGTACCGTCGTGAGATGGGCCCTGTCCAACGGCCGAAGGTTGCTCGACATTTGGTTCGCCTTTTTGACGGTCTACCTCGGCAGGTGTGGTGGCCTCGCTGATTTCGACTGATCCGGCAAATGAAAGTTCGGAAAGATCAGACGAGGACGTGGACGAACTCATAGGTGCGTCGGCCGCCGCAGTATTCAACAAGGCGGTATCATCAACTTGAGGTGAACTTTGTCTGATCAGCTTTTGGCCAGACTGATGGCTGCTAAGGCCCGACTGGACGAATCGAACGGGGGTCATGTGGGAAATGGGCTCATGTAAGACCACTTACTCAGCGCCAACATGGATGCTCATCAAAGCAGTAGATTCGCGAGAACTCGAATCAATCTCCATATCTCCAGTCCAAACTACTATTTCCGGCCTGGTTTCTGGTGTATGTTCCGTCGATGTCTGCTGCGATTGGATCGAGGGCATGGCGTCGGGAGTGACTGGTGGAGACATCCTCTCCCGAGTGCCGGGAGTGATGACCGTCGTCGACAGTGACAATGAGTCGAATATTCCCTTGTCACTAAAACTCCTCCTCTGGAGGCCAGTACCCGTGCTACGGGAATCTCTGAGACCGGTCCCCATAGCTGCGTGGCCTCGAGATTCTCGATGGACTCTCACTCTGTGAGGCGGGATATACGTATATCACCGCTATGACCGAGAGCGGGGGTTATCAACTTGGGACTCTTGTCGAGATGAAAGTCATGGACGAATAAGATGAGACACTTGGCATTATCCGGCGATATTGCGAGGGGGGAGAAGACTGTTGAGTCAAGTTAGCATTGAGATGATTGTCTTATACCACACCCAGGCTGGACTGTACCGGGAGCCACAGGAAGAAGTATATATATCGAGGGTGAGTGAGGCCTCACTCATATAGTTGATCACCCAGACGGCCCACTGTCTTCGAAAGGCTGTAATCGGTCAATGCATGTCGAGAATTGAAGAGCTCGGTTGTCCAGATGCCTCAATTACGATTTTGATGGCTCAATTTCGTACTCTTGGTTGACTCGAGGCAAGGGCTTTTGACTCGGTCAGCCACTCTTGCCCCTCTAGCTGACGGAAACCATGTCCAGGATCAGGAATCACGTGCGACACTACTGCCGAATCAAGACCTTCCCTTGGGTGGGTCTCCAACTTCCAAGTCAGACTCTGCAGCTTCTTCTCACGTCTATTTATCAACACTCATGGACACTCTCTCATGGACACTGCTAATTAAGCCCGTCATTGTACCAGATGTGGGCGACTTCTTACCATGATTCTCTTTCGTAGCAGCTATTAGAGATTAAGAACCCTCCAGCTCAGCCAACTCAACAGGTCTTGGTATCATACAGACTACTCATCTCACTCTAGGAACTCACGACGCAGGTGTGCTCTTGATCTCCTTCGCAAACGACCCCTTCTCGATCGCCGCATCCATCATTCTATTTCCGCTGATGATAGATGACGTGCAAATGACGATATTTCTTCGACCTAGCGGCGGTTCGCTTTAGCAACTCATCATCTCGAGCCAAAGTGTGACAACTTACCTTCCTCTTGTTTCGCGATAAATCTCAGCGCGGCGATCTCGGTAAATGTAATGCCACCAACGAAAACAACAAACACCGTCTGTTTATTGCCGTTTCCAGAAAGTAGGGCTCTTGCTTTTACGGCCTTGTCCTCGCCCTTCTGATGCTCATAGAACGTTTGGCCACGAACATGCTTCACTGCCTCGTCGAATCCGTGCCATCCCTGTGTCCCCGCATTCGGTTGAGCTGCGGCGGCACCTGCAGCACCACCACCCTTCGTAACTGAGAGTAGATATTGTTTCTGGAGTATACACTGGACCAGACGGATTGATAGAGGGGCGTAACCGCTGTACACGTAGGATATGTCGTTGGGGTCGTCTTCTTGTACCTCGTCAACGATTAGGCGTAGTTGCTTCCGCAAATAAGTGTAGTTGGTCTTGTTCCCGCTTTGTCCTGCATTGCCTGCCATGGGGATCATTCCTGCCAGAGGCGACGATCTTGACAAGAACAATTGCAGTTTCTCTAGGTTGTTGAGGGTGAGGAGGTGTTGGTGACCGTAGCCCTGAAGAATTAATCGTCTGAATTGATCAAATTCTTTCGGTTTGATGCCACCAGATACACACGAGTAGATACAGAGAAGCCTCAGCGTCTCCCGGATAGGAGCATCTCGAGCGATCAACTCTTCGATGCCCTCAATTTGGGATGAAGGGTCGGCACCCGCTGCTAAATTTTGTTGCACTTCCAGTAAACCTTTGAACAAATCTGTGCGCGTGTGCTTGATAATCTCTTCGGCGAGACCTGTGTGTATCCGGGCGCTCTGTTGCTCTTGTTGGTAGCCAGGCAGTTGACTGACAAAGTCCTTGAGCTCTGCAATCGTCTTATTCTTGTGCTGGCTCTCGTAGTCGCTTTGTACTTGTTGTAACCTTCTAGCAACCTTGTTGAGAAGACTTCCTACAATAGCGAAATTGGCGTCTCTGAGTTGATCATATAGCTTGTCGGTCGAATCCAATTGGATCGTTCGCTTTCGGCTTTGCGACGTTGTTGCACCAGATTGTGCCGGTGCTCCGACAACAGTCGTATCAACCTTGGTCTGGTTGTTCTGGACCTCAAAAACCTCATCGATCAGGCCCTCGTACGTGAGCTGTGTGAGCAGAGGAGTGACGAAGTCAACCTCGCGATCAATTATAATGACGCTGTCATTGGTAGTGCTAGGCGACAGCCCGACCTTGTTGGATTCGGTAGCGTCCTCGCCCGCGAGAAGCTCTTGTCGCATGCGCGTGAGAAGATCTGCTACGCGCTTCGCATTGTCGCCTTTTCCGATCACCTTAGGAAAAAGGCCATGGTTTTGCTGTATCTCCATCAGAGCTTTCGCTAAGAGAAAATTGGGTGTCACGTCCTTGGACAGGTATAAGTCTCGGAAGGATTCATCCAGCTCAAGGGACAAGACATCCTTTTCGAGAGGGAAGAACGACAAAGGAAGTTCGGATATGTTCACGTCGCCGAGCACCCCAGCCTCTTCCAGAAGCTGGTCGGAGACGAGGGTGCGCCGGGGGACCCAGAAGATGTGAAAGTCGTGAGGCGTCTGGCTCTCGCGCTGGACTCGTTTGATCTGGCCTGAAGTTCATGTTAGAGCGGGATTTTTCCATGAGCAAGCCGGAATGGTGTACCTGCTATAGTTTCAGCATGGCGACCGCATTCGCCCCGCGCAATGAAGACGACATTGTGCTGGCTCGAGTCGACATTGTTGTTCTCCAGAATAAAAAACTTGTCCACCCCGTATTCCTGCAGCACAGCGACCTTGACAATAGTGCCAATGGGGCCGACCAGACTCCGATCAAGGACGACGTTCTTCTTGCCACGAACCTGAAGATCAACAAGTAATTAGCTGCCATGATGAGGGAGCTCCGCGGGGATGGGACGGAGAGGCTTACGTACACCCTCAAGCAAGTACAGCAGGTCTTTTCGAGCTTTATTCCGGATCTGCTCGGTGCTAAATTCCGTGCGAGGAGCCATGATGGCCCAGCGCAAGCTCGAGGCGAGAGGGGTGAGCTTGTTGTGGTGGAGGGATTGAGAGGTTGTAGGTAAAGGGTGAGCGAACTGAACGGCCAAGATGGTTCGCCGGCGGTGAAGCTCTGGCGGGGCTAATCGCTAATCACTGAGCCTCAGCGCCAATTACCCGCAGGGATCCCACTGAAGAGGTGCGCAACCGCCTAAACCGACGTCATCAGACGTTTCGGTGGTACCGTGGTATTATTGCTCGCGAATAGATACGGCTGCCCGGAAAGTTGGAAAATGCATATGCTGCGGCCGAACTTGGCTCGCGACCAATTTTCAGACAGAGAACAACACGTGGGATCAGATGCAAGAGCTATTTTTGAACTAGATAATTGAAGGTGTCTGCCTGTTCGTGACCATCGTGTGGCTCCGCTGATGTCGCTAGATCAGGTAGTAGAGCAATGCCAGGCATTGGAAGCAGATAATCAGGTCGTGATCACATGATGGTATCCCTAACTCTCAATCATTCCATCGTACCCGGCAGCCTCCTAACAGCCCCTTGTCAAATGCTAGTAGTGAGAAATCAGCAAATTTGATCTGATGCTCGTCCCATCATTGTACAAATATACCTGTGTATGTCCAGCCGGCCCTATCCAAGTGACCCTCCTAATGTAAATGATGCCATGCTGTGCCTATTCTTACCAACGCCAAAATTTCAGATGTTCCGTAAAGATTTGATATATATTCGAATGGCTTCGTTAATCATTGTACCAAGCCCGTGTCTGAGCCTGCTACACGGTATTGTCGTGATAGAGGAATTCAATATCACGGGGTCGAAGCTTGTTGCCTCTCACAAAGTCCTCGTCACCGGGTGGTCGTTCGTTTTTGTCGTTGCTCGTGAGCATGCTCTGGATGCTCATACACACGCTGGAGACGCTTTGAACGGGGCTCCAGCCTTGTTGGCCGAGCAGGTCAAGGCAGATGATGCCGTTCGAGTAGATGTGGGGGTGCATGGGGATCGGACGATCGGGCTTCTTGTCAAAGGTGACCTCGGGGGGTTCTAAACCAAGAAGCATGTCAGCCTAATGGATCTCGGGGGAGAAGTGGGAGTCTGGAGGGTACGCACCGATTGGGTACATCCTTGGGAAATGGAACTTGAGTCGGTAAACGTGCCCTTGGTAAAGCGGGTTGTTGTCCAGGACTTGGACGTCGACAAACCAGTCGCCAGCCACGCTGTCCTCGCGGTCCAGCAACTCGATGCCTGGGGGCATTCCCTCCTTCTTAATCTGCAGCATATCGTGCGTCAGTAGGAATTGTAGGCCAAGGGCCAGAGACATCAGGGCCAAGTCGAAGCATACCTTGCCCAGTTCCTTGATCAACCGCCTATCCCGCGTTGCTCCAGCCATCGTTGCCGGTTGATGGCCGAATTGTCCCTGCACAGTCGGTTTGCTTGCCCCTTGTGTTCCCCCCTTGTCGAATTTCGGGGATGCACGTGATCGTGATGCGGTGTGAATAGGTCTGCAAGGTTGGTAGCTAACGAGATTGTTGGTGGCAGGAGTATGGTGAGGCCGAGACGGAGAAGGTAAGGGCTGAGTACGGAGTAGCTGTGTCTAGGGGAGGGGCCGATTGTGGTCCCCTCCGTGTGAGTGGCCCCGCGAAGGGAATAAGTCAGGTAGCGTTGAGGGAATGGCCACTCATCCCAGTAACCGATTGCAATCCAAGCGGAGGCAATCTCATCTCCTTGCGATTGGGGGGTATGTCAAGGTATGTCACCAGCTACTCTTATCTGATTACCAACTTGGTGTTCTTCTGCCTCATGTCGTAGCGAATTTATGTTGGTACAAGTTGAACCAATGCTATATAGGTATGTCATCTGGGTCAATGTCCAGCATCACTCACATCTGTTTCTCAACGACCAAGATCTCATCAATCGAACAAAAAAAGAGACAACACTCAATGAATGACCTTAGAACAGTGTATATAAAAATTGAACTATGTCTCATGCATTAATACTGTTGTATGACCATTTCAAAGTGATACTCTCCGACCTCCAAGCCCATATTCCCTACCCTAGAGATCCGATGTTGCCTCACACTGAAGCTCATTACATTCATGAACAGGGGCATTTCTCGACTTATAGGTTTGCAAGATCAGATCATACATAGCGAAGCTCCACGCAATAAAGCCAATACATACGTTCTGACAATGAGTTGGAGCCCCGCTGCTGTCTGAGTGTCATCCTAACCGTTGTACAATGGGTTGATATTGAATGGTATCGTGAAGAAACCATTTGAGGCGAGAATCACCTTAAGCAGCAGTAAAACCGGACAACTATCGCAAGGTCTGTGCTAGAAAAGCTCGATATAATTGTTATGAATACCGGACCATAGAGATGTCGTCCTGTTCTGAGGTGGTCCATTAAGCCTTGCACCAAACATCGATTTAATACCCCCATCCTTCCAAGGCCGTCTCCGGAGACTCAGGAATCAGATACGGAGAGCATCATGCATTACTCCGGTCTCTACCCGTTGACCGAAACGGCGGCCCACTGCCGGAGCGGGGTTGCACGGGTTTATCTTGAGGGCACCTTTTCCATCGTGAAAACAGGCCACTTCTGTGGTCGCGAGCCAAGATACCACTATTTGGGAATACACCAACATTAAGCGACATGGCTCTTCCACGAATGTTCACTTTAGCCAACGGGGCAGAGATTCCATCTGTGGGACTCGGCACATTCCAAGGCGATGCAGGCAGCTCGCTGGTCGAACAACAGGTTATCAAGGCAATTCAAGTAGGGTATCGTCACATCGACACGGCTGCGGCGTACGGCAACGAGAAGGAAGTAGGCGAAGCGATACGAAAGAGTGAAGTGCCTAGAAAGGACCTCTATGTGACTACAAAGCTGTGAGTTACAGAACCTACTGATCCAATGGCATGATATCGGAAGATGAAGTTGTGCTAATCAAGCTTACAGAGCTCAGACGTGGCATCGGCCAGAGGACGTAGCAAACGCCCTGGACTTGTCGCTTCAAAATCTAGGTCTCGAATATGGCAAGAACTCATCTATGATATAGTAATAAAGACTGGAACTGACAAACACTATTGGTAGTTGACTTATATCTGATGCATTGTAAGTAGATATCCCACATAACGTACCAGTGCTAGGTTCACCATGTCTATGCGTAGACCCCTATGCGTACCAATTCGGCGAGAACCATTCAACCAAGAGACGTCCAGATAGAAGCGGCAAGGTATGTTAGACCTCCGAACAATATTTGTTAGTTGCTGAACTGGACATAGCCAATGATTGATCTTGAGTTGTCGATGAATTACGTGGCAACCTGGCAAGCCATGGAGCAGCTTGTGGATGACGGTAAAGCCAAAGCAATCGGTACAAATATTCTTTGACCAAGATACAGTGCAACGTGTTGCTGACTATTGGAGGGCTGTCCAACTTCAATATTCTGAAGACGAAGAAAATTGTGGCGAGTGCCAGGATTCAGCCAGTGGTAAACCAGGTGGAAATCCATCCGTAAGCTTGGCTGCTAGCCATCGAGGATCCTGTGAGCCATGCTGACATTGAAACCAGGATGCTGCCGCAGGATGAGCTTGTGGAATATTGCGCAAGCCAGGGGATCAGAGTCATGGCTCACCAGCCTCTCGGAGGTGCGCCTGTGGCCCAGGTACGGGCTCACACTGATGTGCCGTCGCCTCTGCATCACCCAAAGATTGTAGCTCTGGCAGAACAGTGTGGCAAGTCCCCGGCACAGGTATGCTCGGCGTGGGCTGTTCAGAGAGGCATCCCAGTGATTCCCAAGACGGTGAACGAGGAGCGGACGCGGGAGAATCTTGAGTTGGGATCGAAGCTGGATGCAGACATTTACCAAAGTGTGAGTGAGATTGTTAAGGAACGTGGGCCAATCCGATTCCTGAATCCCAAGGACCACATTGGATTTGACGTCTTTGATGAAGAGAGGGATCAACCCGTGGATCAATAACGGTCGGACGAGGCCTCTTCTGTAGCATAGCCACCTCCATAACTACCTACTAGGTAGGGGCATCTCTCTACTGAGGTGCCTCATCTTCATCTCAAGTGACTGATCTGTTTGGAGATTGACTCTTCCACTTGATGCCGTTCAGACGACCTAAACAAATCAGCCCAGTCCGATAGGGCTGAAAGACAAAAGGGCCAAAAAGATGGAATTGGATCTCTTATTGCCCAGTCAACTACTTCTTAGTGCTTCGTTAGTGGCTGAAGGAGAGGGAACCGAAACGCCTTAGGCTGGGGTTGTGAGTGATCAGGGTGCTCCGCCACGATGGGTGGGAATTGATACGACATACGGATACCTGTACATGCATAGGGGGGAGGTAGCTGCCGTAATTAATTACCTACATGCTCTCAAGTGGCACAGGACTGAGGATGGATGGCGAAGGGATGAGAACTCGGAGATGGCCTTTCACAGCCACACACGACCAGCCACAGGGAGGAAGCCAAGCAGGGTGCGTGCTCAATGAGATCTGTGGGTGTGTTTTGCTGGGTGAGTGTGCTTGATGCCGAGAACCGCATGCTCAACGGGTCTTAAGCAAGGTTTGAGAGTCATCAGACGGATCAATGAATGGCTGATGGTTGTGTAGACGAGACGCGTTGCAAGTGGGCTGGATCCATGTGTGAGCGGGCAAAAGCTGACGGCCCCCAACCACCACCACCACCACTATCATCAGCGAATCTGCCTCTAAACACACAAACGACCTTGCGAAATTGAGACATGAACCAAGCGACTAACACGGAAGGCAAGGGCCGTGGCAGACAAAGTGGAAAAAAGCACCAAGCAATTTGGTGGGAAAAGACGTGCACCTCGTGCATGGCTTGAGGTAAGGCGAGGCAACACCTCCCTCAACTTAGCGCGTACATGTGCATGTCCAGAGAACTGGTACATGTACAGTTTGGATGGATGGGGGCCTTGTTGGAGGCGGAGTCTGGTGAAGGAGGCGTGTGAAAGGCGAGAGAGAAAGCCACCCAGAGACTGAACCGAAGGCTGGTACGGAATGGTCCGTACAAGTACGAAGAAGGGAATTGGGTTCTCAGGGGTCTTATTGCTCTTCATACAATACGGAGAATCTCGAAAGACATCCCTCAGGCTGGTATCCATCCCCCCCTCATTGAGCCCTGAGTCGTTCACTTCGTGGCTCGTATAAGGTACCCAGGCAAGGTACCATACCGGTATCAAACAGCCGGGAACCTCGCAGTCCTGCCCCACGGCAACTTATTCCCAGCTACGGAGGACGGCATCGTCAGCTAAAAGTGCCCTTCTGGAGAGTCCAGCAATCCAGTCAGTCCCAGTCAGTCCCAGTCAGCACACCCCCAGCTCAGCTCAGCCCAGCCCAATCCAGGACCCCTCAACCCCTTCAGCGTGTCCGTGCTTCCTCCAGTCTGCCAGTCCGCCAGCTTGCCAGCCTGCCAGTCCTTTTACTCGTGCTGTACGTACCTACTGGGCACCCTCCTCCTTCCCGTCTCCAGTCCAGGCGGGCTCAAAGGCTCCTCCTCCCCTGTCACTGTCACATTCTGTCGTCCCTCTCCTCTTCGATACCGGGCTTCCTTTTAATCTTCCCTCCCTCCCTCACCATCCTCGAGCTCGGATCCTGCTCCCCCCCACGAATACTCCTTCTTTCTTGCTCGCCTTGGTTCCGGCGTCGAGCCTGTCCGTCATCTTCTGCCAACCCGGAATCCCGCCCTCCTCCTCTTTGCTGTTCCGTTCGTTCAGCCCACCCCGTCGCACAACTACCCCGCCATCCCAACTGCGTCGCCCGCCATGAGCTGTAAGTTGTGATCATCGCCAGCCTCACTTTCTTCTCCCACTTTTGGCCTCCCACGCATATTTTGAGCTCTGATTGATCATCTGCCATTTTCGTCCGCCCATACCGCTCTTCTCCTCCCATTTGCCATTCTCTCTCCACCATCTTGGAGCTCTTACGCCTTCTAGCAGCAGCTCCCCTAAAAACACCACCTTGCTGACCATGGCCTCCGATTCTCTAGTCCACGGCATGTTGAACAGGCTTCAGGGCCAGCCCGAGAGTTACGACAAGAAGTATGCGGCCCGATCTCCTGCGAAACCATAAAATCGATCGATTATAGATTTCTAACAAACATGTCTTCCTCAATTGTAGGGGCCTATACAAGTTCGGTCGCACCTTGGGTGCAGGAACCTATGGTGTTGTTCGTGAGGCCGACAGCCCCTCTGGCAAGGTTGCCGTCAAGATCATCTTGAAGCGCAACGTCAAGGGCAACGAGCAGATGGTCTATGACGAACTGGAGATGCTCCAGAAACTCAAGCACCCTCACATTGTCAAGTTTGTCGACTGGTTCGAGTCGAGAGTAAGCCGACGATCCCAACCCCGCAGACGCCTCAGTTAACCACCCCGCCTCCTCAGGATAAGTTCTACATTGTCACTCAGCTGGCCACCGGCGGCGAGCTGTTCGATCGAATCTGCGAGCAAGGAAAATTCACAGAGAAAGATGCTGCCGAAACAATCAAGCAGATTCTGGGGGCCGTCGACTTCCTCCACAATAATCAGATTGTCCACAGAGGTAATTGAAACAGTGATCCTAGTGCCCAAAGACCTGGCGCTGACCCAATGGTGCAGACTTGAAGCCCGAAAACCTCTTGTACTTGAGCAAGGATCCCGAATCTGACCTTGTTCTCGCCGATTTCGGTATTGCTAAGATGCTCGACGGCAAGAGCGAGTCCCTCAAGACCATGGCTGGTTCTTTTGGTTACGCAGCCCCCGAGGTGATGCGCAAGGAGGGTCACGGCAAGCCTGTTGACATGTGGTCTATGGGTGTCATCACCTACACTCTTCTGTGCGGCTACTCCCCCTTCCGAAGCGAGACCCTTCAGGATCTTATCCGAGAGTGTACCGAGACCTCTGTCATTTTCCACGAGCGTTACTGGAAGGACGTCAGTGACGACGCCAAAGACTTTATCCTGCGCCTTATCAACCCCCATCCCGAACAGCGCTTCACAAGCGAGGTATGAGCTCCTGTAATTCCTGGGAGTCATCTGGATGCTGACAATGCTGTAGCAAGCCTTGGGTCACGTTTGGCTCACTGGCAAGAACGCCACCGACCACAACTTGGTGCCCGAGATTCGGGCCTCCCGCGCCAGAAGCAGACTTCGACGTGCTTTCGCCAAGATCAAGCTTGCCCGACGCATTCAGAAGCTGCGCGAGCAAGAAGAGAATCCTTCCGACTCGGATTTCTCCGACATCTTCCGTGAGGTCGCTTTCGCCAAGATTGCTGACGACAAGGAAGAAAAGGAGGTCTTGCGCGTCACCCAAGAATTCGAAAAGGAGGCGAAGCGCCGTAGCTTCCAGGCCTAGAACCGTGGTGCCAATGGCATGTTGTGCAAGGCGAGATGTTCTCGTCACAATTTAGGAGCATTTTGGAACATATATGGATTGGGATACATATGGGGAATATCTCGGAAATCAGCTCCTGCTCAGGTTGAGAGATAGATCTGATGCTATGTGCCTCTGATAACCGGAACAGGAGGAACGAGTTGTTGATAGGTTGAGGACAGGTAAAGGAGACACAGAGGAAGCGGTTGATTGCAAATTCTTTGTCTTTGATTTCAAAGCGTTTTGACATTTAGGAGCACTGCTTTTGCTTCAAGAAGCCGTGAATCTCAATATCCAAGTGAATTTTTGATGTCATACTTGATTGCGTGTCGTTGCAAAGCTTGCTTACATGAGTATCGTTGAGAGGAATAAAAATAACTTGATCCTAGAAAATGACGGTGCAGGGTCCCTGAGCAAAAAAAAAGCATCATCAACTGTCCCTCCAACCAGCGCCATCCCGTTCCCATTATTGTTTTCGCATACATGTTGTACCTAACCGTCACATTATCCGTGACCCTCATAACTCGCCTGACCGATTCCTCATAATTATACCATGAAACCCAACCAGTGGATATATGAAAGACAGAACAGCAGAATTGGAAAAAAAAAACAAGTCAAGTAATTAAATAAAGTATCCTGCCTCATTTTCAAAATCATAGCAGAGGGATGGGATCGTCATGAGTAAATGTCGGCCAGGGCACCTTCCCGCAGCTCCTCATACCGTGACGCATCGAACCGTCGGCGCTGCCACCCGCCGGCCCTCAGCTTCTCGATCCGGGCCTGGAGCTCCATGTACCGGCGCTGATTGTCGTCGAGCCCGAGGTTCGTCGGCGTGGCGGGGGGGTTGCGCGCGGCCACGAGGTCGGCCTCGACAAAGGTCAGGTGCCGGGTGATTTGGCTCTGCAGGTCATCGAGGAGGGCGCAGAAGCGACGGGTCGAGTCTGGGCGCTCCGGATCCGATGTCGAGAACCGCCGCCTCGAGGCTGCTTCGGTGCTGGCGCCGGCGGGGACGGCGACGGGGATGGGGCGCGGCGGGGGGGATGGCATGGCGTTGAGGAGGTCCTGGAACGAGCTGCTGGCCAGCGGGGACAGTCCCAGGGTTGGCGAGTCCGGGCGGTCGACGATGATGACGGTCCTGCGCTCGACGGCGGAGGCGGAGGCGGTGGACTGGCAGCTCCCTCGCCTGGTCGTCGGCTTCCTGGCCGAGACGCAGGCGTCTTCCAAGGACGAGATGGAGGTTGCGCGGGAGCTGCTCTCGGACAGCAGCGACGGGGTCCACACGCCCGAGGCCCGGGCACTGGTCGGGGTCGAGTCGCCGCCCCCGTAGACGGACCCACGCTTGGAGGCCCTGTCGCCGGCGACGGCATCGGCGGCGGCGGAGACGAGCTGCGCGGCCTTGCAGTAGTGCTCGCGTGCCTGGTGAAGGAGCTTGAGGCGTTGCGAGGAGGCGTGGTGCAGGGCGCGGGCCATGGACTCTTGGGAGCTGGCGGCGTAGAAGTGGAGGTAGATGAGATAGACGGGCTGGACGATGGTCTGGAGAAGGCAAAAGTGTTAGTTGGATGTATACCTGTGTGTACGTACTTGCGGTTTTCACATCAATGAACCAAAGAATACATGTTATATTCCCATGTTTCGATTTCTCCCCCGAGAAATCAAACCGAAATGCAGGGGGGGAAACGGGAAGGGTGCAGTAGCGGCTTACTTTATCGCGGAGGTTATTCAGAATCTCGTTGCAGCGAGCCACGCAGGGTCGAAAGCGGCGGCTGATGTAGTCCTTCTTGACGTCTGCGACGGCCCTGGACCATTCAGAGGAAGTGAATGGGAGGATGTGCAGCGAGGACGGAAAGGTTGCAGGGAATCGTCTCGAGAAGTTGAGCGGTGCTGGGATGTTGGCGTGGTCGGATGACTGTAACAAGGGCGAGAACTGCCATGGCACTTGGGTGTCTGTCGACAACGCAGTAGGAATGCGATCCGTCATGGTAAGAGAGTTCTGTGATGGTTCTCTCTGTTTCCTTTCTGCTTCTTTTCCTTTTTTTTTTTTCTTTTCGCTCGTATTCCTTGCTTCAGCTGAAAAATCAGAAATGAAGAGGAGAAGTTTGTTGTTGATGTCGTCGCAGCTGTAGCCGTAGCCGAAGTCGGATACGTCCAAGTATTGGGTTATCCTCTTACGACGGAGGAGTCACGAAAATGTACCAAGCCTTAGGAAGAGGCTTTCTTTCCCCTCCTCCCACCTTCACGTGGACGGAAAGAGTATCAAGAGAAGCGATGTCCCAGCCCAGATCGAGACGAAAGTGGCGTAGAGGGAAACCTTGCGTGCAGCCAATATATACGGGAGCACGAGGATTGGCAACTCAAAACCTTCTGGGAGGCTTGAACAGGGCGGACTAATAATGAGAATGGAATGGAGTCCGGTAAGACGGGAACTCTATATCGGGTGAGACGGGTATCGCCTGCGATGGGAAAACCTGGGTCTTGTGGGGGAAAGCGGGTGAGACTGAATTCGGCGGAAGAGACGGGGAGGGAAGAGCTGAGAGCGTTGGTGAGACAATTGGTGTTGAGTTGTATTATACGGAGAGAGACATGAGGAAGATATTGGGGGAGGGGGACGGAAGAGGATAGTGAGACGAGACGAGGGAGGGTGGGAAGAATTTCAGTAAGTAGGAGTCGTGGTAACTGGTAGTGCAAGTATACGGATAGAGCATAGAATGATATTCGACAGGAATGCTGGACAGATCCTAGCAGAAATGCCGGATAGATTGGGGGGAGGGGAGGGGAGACCTGAGAACTCTAGGACTGTATGAGAATAATGAACCCCGTAGCCGCCGATGCGACGATAGAGTTTAGTCAAAAAGATCTGCTGTGACCCGAATGGCCGGGGTATCCTATCCGGAAGCGGTTGAAGACGGGGGAAAAGAGGTGGTCGAGTCAAATGGTCTGTCTGATTGATGGTGGTGGTTGACTTGGGACGCTTCTGGGAAAGGATGAGGAAGGTGTTTTAAAAGAACTGGTGAGTGTTGGTCATGTCCCAGTACATATAAATGAGTGCCTGGTTGCTTCTTAATTAATTGCAAGAACGCCAGCTGAGAAAGTAATCTGTCGTCCCGGGAGATTCCAACGGCGTCGAGGAGGGGTTCGCAGATGACAAAGTAGGGTCTTCCTTGCCTGGTTGTTGGGTGTGTGAGCAGAGGCCGGAAGCAATGATTGGTGTAAGTGAACTGTGTGCGAGGATGTCGTGTGTGTGTGTGGTACTCCGTTCATACGCATCAGATATAAAATGCACGCATGCACGACACGAGAACGGCGAGACAGACTCATGCACACCCTTTATTGTATGATATGTAACGCGAGTTTCTTGTCTCTATCAAGTAGGCACAAAGTACTCATAAGAAGAGCAAAGGGGAGCAAACATGTCGACTCTTATCCTCTTATCCTTCTCGCTCGCAGCCCAAGGCGGGGAGGGGGGCCATATGCACTAGTTATGCCTCGTCCAGGGGTTCAGCTCAGGAGTTGATCCAAGCCAAGGCCGAAAAGGAGTCGAGGAGACTAGAGAGCACAGGGCTTTCTTCTTTTTTGTTTTTCTCTTCTCGTACAAAGCAAATAAATGAAGAGAGAAAAAAATCGGACATTTTGACGCAAGCAGAACCAGCCCCTCTTGCCCGCCCCTCTTGCCCTCTCACGGGTGTGGGCATCAAGCGGGGGGAACGAAGGGAGGAGCCATGGACAATGCTTTTTTTTTCTCTTCCTCCCTTCCTTCTCCCAATCCGCAGACCTGAAAAGAGAGCCACCTTCTGTTAGTGACTACGCCACGGGTTGTTTCCGTCTCAATCTCTCCACCAAGAGGTCCCCGCTTCAGAAAGGAACCAGCGTCTCCCATTCCCACGGGTCCCTCTACTCCCTTCTTTGCTTTTTTCCTTTCTTTTCTTCTGCTCCTCTTCTCGTAGCCAACGAGGGTGGCGAGACATGATGCATGAGGAACGAGGGTCGTTCGCTAAGGACGACAGATGACACTACCGGTAGAAAAACGTGACCGGGCCGCTGCAGCAAAGTGGTGGGGAGGAGAGAGGAGAAAAGAAGAGAACGCAGGAGAAGGACAAGAAACGAGAGACACAGAGGGAGACACTGGACGAGAGAGAGGTGAGACCGCTGCAACGAGCTCTTTTCTCATCGTCTCTCCGCATAAGGCGAGACACGTCCTCTCCCAGTGCCTATCTACATGAGGTCTGTGGGATGCAACCATGAGACGCTCGCCAACCCCGTTCCGTTTCTCTTTTTCCGCCCTTTGCACTCTTGACGGTAGTTGAGAAGCGCTCCCGGCGGCTGCATCGTTTTTTTTCTTCTTTGACATCCGAACCCCCAGGGCTTGGTGCAGTGACCAAAATGTGATCAGGGTCTGCGTGCAAGGAGTAAGGATCTTCGTTTCCGGCCACCTACCTACGTTGCTACGTTGGGTGCCGAATGGTTTTGCAGTTCAACAAGGCCTGTCCTGTGTTCCTCGTAAATGTGCATGCAGAATACAGGTTGAGTCTTCTCGGCCGGCAGACATGGGGCATTCATGTCCAGCGAGAGACTCTTCTTTTATTCGATTCCTGATCTGATCTGCAACTTGGCAAACGAACTCCTACATGCCATCTACATTACTGCCCACGTACAGTAACTAACTTCATTCACTCATTGGATTGTCAAGAGATCGCAGCAAGGGCGGACTGCCTTTCAACTTGGAACATTTCAACGCGTCATGAATTTTCCGACCAACAGCTGGAGCCTCATCCCAGTCCCAGCCCCAGCCCATTCTAACCGAGACACCGTGTAAGAGAAATGGCACCAAGTACAAGTATTCTACTGGCGGCTGCTTCACCTTCACCAAGTCTTCAGGGAACACAATCGGCAGCGCTAATCTAGCGCCCGTCGGTTCGGACAGCTTTGCCAAGTCATGAGTTAACCAGATTCCGCAACACAAACGAGAGTCCCTTTGATTTCTGTAACAGTCCCAGCCTCTTCTCCGTTTCGCCGATAAAAGCTCGCGTCTGCCCGTTGTCAATGACAAGTTTGCGGGGCGAACATCATCTTTCGTTGGGGCCCAATCTATTTTTTTCTCTTTCATTTATTGTGATACCGTCTATGTCGAAGGATTGACTGGGGTTTGTTCCTCGGTGGGAGCCTTCCCCTCAGCATCCGTAGGGGCCTGGGCTGGAGTTTGCTCGGCGATGGTAGCTGTGTCATCTGTCTTTACCTCGTCGCCCTTGATGCCATGGACAACTCTTAGACCCTCAGCCTGACGGGTCATCTCGTCCAGTTCACGCTTGCGTTGGAGCCGAATCTTGACCTCTCGTGCCATGTCCTTGAGATCCACAAGGATACCCTCCTTCTCGGGGTGACCTTCTTGCAGACCCATCTCCTTGATCTTGACCTTGCCTGCTGCCACCTCGTCGTCACCCAGGAAGACGGCGAACGGGACGCCGTTCACTTCAGCAGCCTTGAACTGCGCAGGTACCTTGGGCTTGACCTTGTATAGAAACTCGGCCTGTGCACCGTGTATTAGAGATCGTCCATTCAAATGGATACGACATCGGCGAGTAAAACATACCTTGATACCAGCCTCCCAGAGCTTAGTACAGACCGACATGCGCTCTTTCAAGAAACCCTTTCCAAAGGCCATGACGTAAACATCTACCTCGTTATTTCGAACAGCCGCAGCGCTCTTATCCGCGGCCATGCGGGCCTTTGTGATGGAGAAAATTCGATCCACGCCGAACGAGATACCAACACAAGGAATCTGACCCTTGCCAGAGAACATGCCCACCAAGTTGTCGTAACGGCCACCAGCAGCTACACTGCCGACACCAACCGTAGGGTCGTTGGATCGATCATCGTCCTCGGTGCCCTTCTTGCCCTTCTTCTTAGAGGGCTTGGGGGCCTCATTCTCCTGCCCAGGGGTGACTTCGGGAGCAGATCCCTCCGTCACAACCTCGTAAATCAGTCCCGTGTAGTAGTCCAAACCTCGGGCCAAGCTGAGGTCAAAGGAGACGCGGTCGAGGGCATTGAACGCCTCAAGATATTCGAATAGCAAGGCAATATCGTCTGTACCCTGCTTCATGAGGGCGTTTGCAGCCAGCTCTTCGTCGTTTCGCAGTTTCTCCAGAAGATCGTGCTTTCCCTTGAGAATCACCCACTCTCCAATTCGGTCGGCAACCTTTTCATCCAGACCCTTCTCCTCAGTCATTTCCTTGCGAACCTCGGCCCATGGTAGTTTATCCAGCTTGTCGACAGCGGAAGAAATGGTGCGAATCTTGTCTTCTGGTACACCGCAGACTTGAAAGATACCATCGAGGATCTTACGGTGGTTCAGCTTAATGGTGTACCCACCGTTCCAGCCAAGGCCCTCGAAGACCTCACAGATAATGCGCAAGACCTCAGCGTCGGGTACCATGGCATCGTAGGTGCCGGCAATATCAAAGTCGCATTGGTAGAATTCTCGCATTCGGCCCTTGGTCATGGCTGGCTGATCTCTTCGATAGACCTTGGCAATGTGATATCGCTTGATGTTCTGGATGTCCTTGTTCATGGCGAGGAAACGAGCAAAGGGGACGGTAAGGTCATATCGCAAGGAGCAAATCTCACCACCCTGGTCGGCAAGGTCGTAGATCAGTTTGCTGTCCTCGCCATACTTTCCGGCGAGGATTTCCCTGAGTTCGAAGACGGGAGTGTCAATGGTAACACCGCCATGGCGCTTGAAAACATCTGTAATGGTTGAGAAGATCTTGTCACGAATGACCATATCCTTGCCCTCCCCTGGGCATTTAGTTAGTTTCTTATGCGTATAGAGTTCGGATCGAGAGGACGAGGCGCACAATCTTTGGTGCCCTTGGGCGTTTTGAGGTCGAACTTGGTCTTGGGAGCCATGTCGTCGCAACGCGGGGCAATCGTGGTGTGGAGGAGTCGAGAAAAGCCTGTGGCGGGGAAGTGGACGAGGGGACGCGGCGAAGCAGTGAGGAAAGGAGGGGAGGATGATGAAGGAGAAGGAGGGGGGAGAAGGAGAGCTGGCCGTGTTGTAAACTGCAGACGGCGAGCAGTCAGAGACCTCGAGGACTGAAGGAGTGGTTGAGCCGGAGAGAATTTGGTCACAGTTGGAGTCATTCGTTCTGTGGGAGTCCCTCAATCGGAACCCACCTGCCTGTCATGCAGCGAGGCGTCACTCATCAAAAGCCAATTGCACCTGTTTGGGCAGCAAAAAAAAATAAGGCTGGGAAAAGATCGGCTAAAAATTTGGAAATCTGCGCCGAAACACTCACTGGCTTAAGCACTGGAAAGGAAGAAGGTCACGCCCATTGACGAGCCTGCCAGTCAGACAGCTGTTTCCATCTCCCCACTATTTAGACTGCCTGAGGCGCTGGTTGGCGGGGTCCTGCCTACGACGTACCTACTTGAGTGAGCAATTGCTGAGGTAGGGGTGTAAGGTCCATTAGTGAAGCAACTGCAGGTCATATTCTTTGGTGACTTCGACATGAGGTAGGCAAGTCCCTGAATCCAGGCAGGTAGGTAGTAATTCTCAGCAGTAATAGTAACTTGCAAGACCAGACTCTGACATAGTTGTTGGAAAAGGCATGACTTTCCTAGCTGGTAAACATCCAGGTAGGAGATTAAACCTGGAAGTGAGGATTGAGGTTCTCCAAAAAAATGTGATAGAGCAGATGCAGTTGCATTTTGTTAAGAAAATGCCATTGAATTAAATTTTTGGGCTGCTCGATTATGGCGTTGCAGCCACTCCCAATGCACACGTTGAAGTCAATGTTGTTGAGCCACTTGAGCGAGACAGCTTAGGACCGAAGAGCAGATTTGATTAGAATATATGATCTTTTTAACACTCCATAGAATAAAATACAAAGCGACTCATCATGAAGTAGGTAGTCGGTGACCATCTGACTACTTCATGAGCTCAGTGTGATTGAGTCTATTTGGGTGAGTCCGGAGTTGAGCACCGGAGGATGCCCCACAATCCCGGGTGCGGTGCCGTGTAATGCTCTCGTTCAAATCACAGCCGCTCCAGCTTTCGATCGAAATATTTCTCACTTTAACTAGGAACATACAGTGTCACAGCCTGCCATCTTCAACGTCAATTGCTCCAAATATTCACAAGATCTACGTTGAATATCGGGAACATGGAGATCTCCCGCACCATGAAGGTCACATTGCTATTGAGCGCAGCGTACTGCCAAAACAAGTAATATCCGGACTTGACGATCTCCGACCCGATTGAACGTGGCACTGGGTCACTCCGTACTTCCCCGTTGGTATTATATGCACGATAACAATATGGGAACAACCGAACACAGTACTGTTTGAACCCCTTCCGTCAACGTTATTTTGATGCCTGTGGAGTGTTCTAGCGAAGTGAGACGTTATGCCTGACATCAAATCTTGTTGCCTGCCGTGGCTTGTTTCGTCCCCAGGCAGAAGTATTGCTAAAGGCTATAGATATATTGTGAAATGGCAGGAAATGAGCACCCAGGTATTGGTAGTAATGACCGGGTAGGATGTAAAATCCTTTTCTGTACAGAGGACTCGGCAGGTATTTCTCCAATCGAATTAGTTACCCATTGCTGATACTATTGCAATTGAAGCAGCTGTATATCTTGCGCCTCAAGCATCTAGTTAGTTACTCAATTACTTTACCCTTATTACTCCGTAGGCGGGGAACAGACTGCCTGTTAACCTTATCTGAGTTGGAGGCAAATGTAACCAACCCTTATTGCTCGGGAACTCGGGCACCGGGAATTGGAGTAACCCGACCCCGTAAGCGAAACCGAGTCAGGGTGATGGCAATGGCCAGCTCGTCATTGGATCTAGCGCAGTGTCCCCAGCAGACAACTGCAGGTAAACGATGCAGCCAATCGAGTACTGTGTCGTCGGAGAGCGAGTAATGCGGGGAGTATCTTTCTGCCTTACAAATACATATTTACAGGGAGTAGCTGGATGCCTGACTGATATTTGGCTCCTGACTTGAGATGATGTATAAGAAGAAAATGACGCGTCCCGTGCAGGTAGTTTATCAGTTAGAATTGTCTCCTGTTGTCAAAACATGGAGCCAGTCGAGGCATGAGACCTGGTATTGGCATTGTAGTTGAGCAGGACTTTTTGAGGAGCGATGAAGGATTTTGAGGTCTCACTAGATCAACTCAAGTAACAAGGATATGAATTCATGTATGTGGCCATCTGGATAGGTAGGTAATGTACGCTGGTGTTCCCCTGCACTGCATCTCTTACGTGAGACCTTGTAGGTTGACGTTGGTGTCGTGCGAATAAGGCGACTACTTTGTAGATACCTCTGCTTTTCCACCTCAAAGTGATGCAAGATAGAGCAGTCCGTACTCGATTAGAAGGATGGAGCAGCATTCCATCGTTCTCGCCTGTCTCATTAGAAATGAGGGTTGCCTGTCCGTCATCTAACTTGACCCCTGTCGTATTTCGTATACGTCGCTTTTATTCAGTCAGTACTCCTCGGACTCTTGGTGGTCCTAGTTGGCCCTTGGCGTCCTTCCTTCTCTTTTTAGGGGGATTCCTACTAAAGTAGCAAGGCAGGTACCTAGAAAGACCCACCTGCTACTTCCTTCCCGCTCAAGCTGCCTATCTTTGCCATCGTCTTGTCATCCATCGTTCTTCAATAATATTTCCTTCCACCTCTTTTCTCTTTTCTGCCTCTTTTCCTACTACGTATATCTTTGCTTTCTTTTCTGTTTACTTCTCCATTTTTTGTATTAGATATATTCCCCTTGTGATGTTCTTTCCATTCCTCTCAAAATGAGCCCCAAGGACCCAGAAGCTGTCCTGCCAGCTTCACCAGAATCCTCTATTCCTAGGACCCCTTCCACTGCTGGCGATGATGTGGTTGCCGAGTCTAGACAACGCCCTGAACGAACGGCGACGTTCCAGGATTATCTGGTAATGTTTGACCAAGCTCAACTAAGCAAAAGCAGAACATACTCGTGATCTGATCTGCTAACTCTTCTGTAGCGCGTCTTCCGTTACGCAACGAAATGGGACTTTGTCGCCTACGCTGCCGGCCTTATTGCATCGATAGGAGCGGGTATCGTATGTCTAATTCTACGCTTTATGTATGCTTCCATGGGAATGGATACTGATACTGGTTATCTGACTGTATAGACGTTGCCACTGATGAACGTAGTGTTCGGTATGACGCACTTCTTGCTACTGTGTTGACATTGTGCTGACATTACAATTGAGGCCAATTTGTTGGTCACTTCAGTGATTACTTTCTTGAAAACAGCAATGTGACCAAGGCACAATTCCTCAGCTCTGTCAATAAGCTTGCGTATGCTATGCTGCATTTTCTATGGCAAAGTCCACCCGGCTGATTAGAAGCAGATTATACATGTTCATCTTATTCATTGGCCGTTTTGTTCTTAATTGTATCAACAAAGTAAGGCGTAGTGTATCTTCACTCGCAAGTAACGCATCTGACACCATATCAGTTTGTTTTTCGAATGATTGGGATTCGATTGTCATCCGGTATTCGATTGCACTACCTCCAACGTCTCTTCGGACAAAGCATCCATGTCCTCGATTCCATGCCACCGGGACATGCCACGACAACCATCACTTCGACGGCGAACGTGCTTCAGCTGGGTATTTCTGAAAAGTTGGGCACTTTTGTCGAGTTCAATGCCACGATTGTTGCCGCCATCATCGTGGCCTTTACAAAGAACTGGTCCCTCACTCTTGTCACGAGCTCTGTCCTCATCTTTCTTCTCCTTGTCATCGGGACCATTCTCCCATTTATTCTCAAGGTCAATGCCACGATTTTAAAGGTACAGTGATAGTATGACCCTCTTCGGAATACGAGAATAACACCAGTCCAGTCAGAAGACAAAGCAAACGCGGTGGCTAGTGAAGCTTTTGCCAGTATTCGAATGGTTGCTGCGTGTGGTGCTGAGTCTCGCATTGCACAAAAGTATGCCGGCTTTGTTGAGGAGACCAAGAAAAATGGCCAGCTCTTGGCTCCTCTGTTGGGCACACAGCTTGGTCTTATTGTGAGTATCTCTGCTTGTTTGTTTCCTGATACTGACTCCTCTAGTTTTTTGGATTGTACGCGAGTTTTGGTCTCTGCTTCTGGTATGGAACCAAGTCATTCATCGATGGCAGAATTGACAACATTGGAGACATCTTTGTGTGAGTAGAGTGCTGGTTCTGGCTGAGCCTGTCACTAACATAAGCAGGGTGTTGCTCTCAGTCTTGTTGATGGTTATCTCCCTCGAACGCACGTCAACGCCTCTTATTGCAGTCGGAAAAGCGACTGTAGCTGCCTGCGAGTTCTTTATCGTCATCGATGCTCCCCAGCCCAACCAAGGTCACCTCAAAGATCCTGACATCTCTGCAACCGATGATATCGTATTTGAAGGGGTTACATTCGCTTACCCTAGTCGGCCTCATGTCAAGGTTTTGGACGAACTTGACTTGCGTATCGAAGCTGGAAAAATCAATGCGGTAGTTGGTCCTTCAGGCTCGGGAAAGAGCACTATCGTTGGACTCATCCAGAGATGGTATTCGCTCCAGGACGAATATGTCTTTGCTAAGGCGATCGAAAAAGAAAAGAATGGCAAGAAGAAGAAAGAAGAAGAAGAAGAGAAGGAGCAACCGCAAGAGGCAGCCGATACTGAACCGGCCGGCCCTGCGGTTGAGCTCCGGGGTAGTATTACCACCTCTGGGCATCCTCTTGACAAGATTGATATCAAGTGGTGGCGATCTCAGATTGGCCTTGTCCAACAGGAGCCGTTTCTTTTCAACGACACAGTTTACAAGAACGTGGCCCATGGTCTGATTGGTTCTCAGTGGGCTGACGAGACTGAAGAAAAGAAAAGGGAGCTCGTAAAAGAAGCTTGTAGGGAGGCCTTTGCAGACGAATTCGTCGACAAGTTGCCCCAGGTTCGTGACTTCACACGAAATCGTCAGATACTCATGTTTATGCTGATAACTATGTCAGGGTTACGATACTATAGTTGGCGACAGCGGTGCCAAGTTATCCGGTGGCCAGCGACAACGTATTGCCATCGCCCGATCCATCGTTAGGAAACCCAAGATTCTCATCCTCGACGAAGCTACAAGTGCAATTGATGTCCGTGGCGAACGTATTGTACAAGCAGCCTTGGATCGTGTTGCCCAAAACCGCACCACCATCACCATTGCCCATCGTCTCTCGACAATCAAGAAAGCGGACCGCATCATTGTCATCAAGAAGGGCAAGGTTGCTGAGACAGGTACACATAGTAGTCTCATTACAAAGGAGGACGGTATATACGCGACCCTCGTTCACGCCCAGGCTTTGTCTCTTGGCGAGCCAACTGAGGCAAGCAATGAGGTCCATGATGAGGACAAGCCGGATCTCGCCCAAGTCAAGAGCATTGCGACATCCGAAATCGAAGCGAGCCAGGAGAGAGCCGAAGAACGGAACAAGGGCTTCTTTAACAGCTTTGGCCTCTTCTTCTGGGAGTCGAAGAACGTCTGGGGCCTCTTCTTCATCATGATCATCGCCGCAGCTTGTATCGGTGCTGCGATTCCTATCCAGGCATGGCTGTTCGGGAAGATTATCGTGGTCTTCCAATTTCAAAATGACATAGACAAGCTGCGCGATGAGGGTGATTTCTGGTCCTTGATGTGGGTGATGCTCGCCATTGGCGTCGCAGGATCCTACTTCTTCTCTTGTCTGGTGGCAATAAGAATGTCGACTGTGGTTCGCGCCAAATATCAGCAACAATACTTTGATGCCATCCTATTCCAAAAGACATCCTTCTTTGACGAAGAGGACCACTCTCAGGGCACAATGACGTCGAGAGCCGCCGGCGATCCGAAACAATTGGAGGAACTTATGGGTATGAACATGGCCAGCGTTTTCATCGCGTGCTTCAACGTGCTGGGCTCCATAGCAATCGCCTTCTCGTTCGCATGGAGGCTCGCCCTTGTTGCTGCGTGCGTAGTCTTGCCTATCATGCTTGCCTCGACCTATTGGCGATTCCGATACGAGATGGGTTTCGAGAAGTTGAACAACGAGGTCTTTGCTGAAAGCTCCAAGTTTGCATCGGAATCGATTGGCGCCTTCAGAACCGTCACTGCATTGACGATGGAGAATTCGATTTGTGAGCGATACCAGAACCTCCTGCAGCAACACGTCGTCGAAGCCTACAAAAAGGCTCGATGGGTCAGTCTTATTTTCGGGTTCTCTGATAGTGCGAGCATGGCTTGCCAAGCATTGAACTTTTGGTATGGTGGTCGACTCCTTGGTAATCACAGTATTGGTTTGTTGAGCTTCTTCGTCTGTTTCATGGCCATTACAAATGGTAGCGAGGCTGCGGGACAAGCCCTCGGGTTTGGTCCCAACGCGGCCCAGGTTACTGCCGCAGCTAATCGTATCCTGCATATCAAAGAGTCCCGGATGAACGACAAGATCTCGACATCCCAGGAGATTCCGGACACGGAGGGGGGCGTCAAGATTGAGTTGGAGAATATCCATTTCAAATACCCAACTCGAAATTCTCAGGTGTTCAAAGGACTAAACCTCACCATAGAGAAAGGCCAGTTCGCAGCTCTTGTTGGGGCTTCTGGCTGTGGAAAGACGTCAATCATCTCGTTGCTTGAGCGGTTCTACGATATTGAAAAGGGACGAATTTTGTTCAACGGGAAGGATGTCACAGACGTCAACGTGTATGAATACAGGAAAAACCTTTCCTTGGTCGCCCAAGAAGCCACTTTGTTCCAAGGTACGTTTATTCGCTGCTCGGTGCTGTCCTCGATGCAGCTTACTGACTTTCCAGGTACTCTCCGAGAAAACATCCTCCTTGGCGTTGATCCATCCTCTGTTACAGAGGAGCAACTCCATCAAGTTTGTCGCGACGCATCCATCCACGACTTTATCGTCTCGCTTCCCGAAGGCTACAACACGAACATTGGCTCACGTGGCGTGTCTCTTTCAGGTGGCCAGAAACAACGTGTTGCCATTGCGCGTGCTCTGATTCGCCAGCCAAGACTGTTACTCCTTGATGAGGCTACCAGCTCGCTTGACTCGGAAAGTGAAAAGCTCGTGCAGAGCGCTTTTGAGCGCGCCAGCAAGGGCCGGACTATGCTTGTGGTAGCACACCGCCTTGCCACGGTGCAGAATGCCGACGTGATTTTCGTGCTGGGAGAGGGCCAGTTGCTTGAGCAGGGGAGTCACACGGAGCTATTGAAGAAGAGGGGCGTTTACTGGCATATGGTAAGTGTGCTTGTTCGGTGTTCTGGCTGTGTTTACAACATGCTAACTGTCGAAAGTGTCAAAGCCAAGCCCTGGACCGATAAAGGACGACGAGGAAGAAGACGTACACGACAAGAGACGGAGAGACATCCTCTCCACTATCTGGTCGTTAGATTGGATCATCTTGAACAATACTCAACTCTGTATTCTAATCTACCTAGATATAGCCCACACTTCGCTTCTATAAACAAATCAATGCTACTCATTTCAACATGCATGTCTCATATATCCAATGGAAAACACGTCACGGATTGTAGACACTGCCCAGACTCGGTGCCGCCTGAAAAAGAGCCAATACGGCTTGAGATTCAGGACTGAATATCCCACAAGTCTTCCAATTCCCTGATGATGTGGTCGGTATGGGTCATGACAAAGTCATGGCTACCCGGCAGGACGCGCCAATTCACATGATCCTCTCCGCCCGCGAGGCTGAGGCCATCCCGGCGATATTCATCCCGATCGATAATCTCGTCAGATTCGGCCAGAAGAATTGTCGTAGTGCCAGGTTTCCGCTTGGCGAGCTTGGTCCAGCTCTCATGCTGGTCTGTCAGGGGCGCGTAGCGGATGCTAGACATGAAGGCAGGGACGAAGCCGAGATGGTGTACGACCATCCATCGAACGTACTCCATGACACGGTGCTCGAGCGGTGAGAGTTCGTCGGTGGATGTATTGGCAACCTCGGCCACGGCTAGTTCAGCGCCAGGGGTGATTGGGTCGCCGATGGCAGCCTTGGGGGCGCGAGAGGCCGCAATGGGAGTTTGGAGACGCTGACGGGTGGCCATGGCAAGGAGGCGCTCGGGAACCCAGCCTGACTGGAAGAGGAACTTTGAAAGCCGGCCGAATGATTCAGCGCGGATGAGACCGGCCGGGGCAAGGAGGACAAGCTCCTTGACGAGATGGGGGAAGGCATTGGCAAAATGAACGGCGATGCCGCCACCGAGCGAATAGCCAATGAGACTTATGGCGTCAGTGCCTGTCCACGGGAGAGGGCTGGATGCCAGAACAAGAAGGATTTGGGAAACATAGAGACGGGCATCATGGGGGAGATCAGTGACGCCATCAGAGAATCCACGGCCGAAAAGATCCTGTTTGAGAGGTGTGAGCATGATTTAGTATAATTGGGCGACGATGGCTGGATACTTACAAAGAGCATCACTCGGTAGCCACGGTCAACGAGGGCATTAGCAATGGGCATCAGAGTGATGCAAGGAGTGCTGATGCCGTGGACGAGGAGGACCTTGTCGCCAGTGACAGGGCCAAACTCGTAGACACGGATTGTGCCATACTGACAAGAAGAGTTAGAATGAAGACGTTAGATGAGTGAGAAGCAACGCCGTTGAGAATGACTTCTACATCCGAGACTCGCATTCGGGGGAAGTGGGCCCACTCACCGGCGTGTCAACATCCCGGGCACCGGGCAGTATATCCGGCTGATATACCAGAGCTCCGGAAGTGGAAGCAGCATTCGCCTTGGAGCCCGCAATAGCCTTGGAAACAGCACCCGTCTTTAGAGGGTTGGGCAGGACGTTTGGGTATGCAGTCCAGAGGGCTTTGCGACCGAGGACGAGCAGCCCAACCGTGGCGAGGGCGGTCGTCGCGGCAATAAGAGCAGTGCTGGTTTCTGCTGTCGATGGCATGGTCGGTGGTGATGGCAGGTGATTCCGGGTCAGCAAGCAAAAAGGGGGGAGTAAAAGAAAGGGAAAAGGAGAGGAAAGAGAGAAAGTGAGGAAATATGCCGGTGAGAATCAAGGGTTGGCTGTGAAAGAAAGTGAGACGTGTCCGCCAGAAAGTGCCGTGCGTATGGCGCCGTATTATGCAAGGCTGACTGACTGACTGACGAGCTGAAGGGGCAGGAAATGAGGCGTACACAAGTACCTGTAAGATGTGCTCAGGGGGTAAGGGAGAGGTGGAAAAAGGCAAAAAGAAAAAAAAAAGAGGCTGAGTGTAGGTGACACAGCTCTTCCGTTCCAGTGCAAGTGAGTTGACACCAATGGTGAGCCGACCAGTGAGACTTGTCAGATTGAGACTGGTGAGATGGTTGTGGCTGTAGACTGAAACGAGGTCTTTGGCCTATGGGCGTTGAGACGGGGCGCAGTATAAAGGAGAGGAGGGAAGAGAGAGAAAAGGATAAACGGGAACTAGAGGACTGGAATTAAGAAGTGTCTAATTTACCATGCAACATGACAGTAGTAGTCACTCTGAAATGCTTACTTGCTTAATTAGCACTTTACCTTAGGTAGGCAGGGTACACGTAAGGTCAAGGTAAGGACGTAGAAATGACGCGGGTTCATGGGAAAGCGGGCAGAGGTCAGAGGTCAGTAATGAATAACGTCACCAAAAGAAGAAGAAGAAGAAGAAGAAGAAGAAGAAGAAGAAGAAGAAAACCCCTCGGGCCTTTCCCAACTTATTTGGACCATCGATTACGAGGCAGCTACCTGGCTGGGTGCCTTCCTACTTAACTAACTTGCCCGAGCCTGTTTCGTTACTCGCACAGCAGGACACTCCCGTCTGGCGCTTTCCTTTTTAGTGTCACCATTCAAGTCACCATCATGTTCATTTTAGTCCTCCGGAACCCGGCTGGTTGGCTCCAAGCAAGCTCCCCCAAAACTGTCCCAAAATGTGCCTGACTGCAGCTACTTTCATCATCCAAGTCACACACACACACACTCCACTGTGAAACCGCTGCAGACTCCCAGGGACGATCCCTGTCCACTGCACTTGCCACGTGCATTGTCATCCGCCAGTTCCGCACCACCAACCGGCTCTTTCCAGCTGACTTTCACTGGATATCATTCTTTGTGATCCAGGGCGAACAGATTGACAGGGATAGCGTCACCTTGTGCTTCAAGCCCATCTTGACAACGAGCTGGCCTCTAACCGATCCTGCCATCCATGGGCCTCCTCCTAATCTGCCACTATATCCTCTCACTGCCTCCATGTGATGGCACCTCGCAAATCACCACAATCAAGCATGATGCCTCGGCAAATCCCACGTCTCTCAGTATCCCATATGTAAATATGTTATGTACAGGAGCATCAGACGCATAATCCTGCCTCTGCGTCACTGCCCCGATGGCATAATTCGTTAACATCGTTAAATTCCATGTCCACAAATATACATCCCCAGCTTTAACCCAATCCCACCGCCCAAGCAGCATTCCCGAGCTGCTTGATCAGACCGCAAAGATTGTCAACGATAGCTGGGATGGTTTCCTCCCCCTTTGGAAAATTGGCTTTCAACACCTCCTCCGCTATTTCCATACAATGACGCGGATCCTCCACTGATGCCTCCATCGTCTGGTTCCGAGTGTTGGGGCCTCTTATCAGAGTCCTGCCTTGGCCCAGGTTGATGAATCTATGGATGGCCGGCGATTCCAGTCCGTCCATGTAAATGGGCTCCTCTTGTGACTGCCTTGCTTCCCGGCGGTTGGCTCGTGTAATCACACCGTGTGTCCAGAGGGCAAGTGCGGCATGATGTACTGCCACGGCGTAAAACGCTTTGAGGTGTCCTTCAGGAAACATTTTGGCATATCGTAAGATCTGCCCAGCATACCAGATGGCTGATCGAGAATCAGGACTTTCCGCCCATTGTTGGAGTATTGGATATACTCGTCGGGCCTGGTCCTCACCCTCCTTACCCGCAAATAGCTGCAGATCGTCCAGGGAAACGTGCAAGTTCATCATAAGGAGGTTGAGCACTACACGTTCCTGAGCCGACATTTCCGGCCAATCTGCTGTCAAACTTTGAAAAGTCTGCAAGTCCTGCACTAAGCTTTGATGTCGGGAACTGAGAAGAATGGCAGCTCCTCCGGGCGAGTTTCGCGTGTAAGATCGTGAGCGATGAGCCGCGCTTAGTTGTCTATATTCCAAAATCAGGGCCCAAAAGGCGTGCAGGTACGTGGAAAGCGAGAGCTGCACATCCAAACGGTGTCGGTTGGCTGAGAGGAGGCTCAAGTCATGCAGAATATCTCCCACCGAGGGCGCTCGCTTGGCTTCGCTGGCTTCTCGTTCCAAGTATAGCTGCTTCCACTCCTCTGCTGTCTTGGCAAACCAGAGATCCCTTGATGTAGGCAGAGGCAGCGTCAGCTCTGCGTAAGAGATGGCAGGGTTAGTCAAAGTCGTCATCGATTGCTGAGCATCCCGATGATATGCATGATAGACGAGGCTACAGAATGTTAGCATTTGTCGTCGAAGCCATAGAATTCGTTCGGTGCATACCGCTTCCACTGTTCCAGGTCTATCCATTTTTTCCATTTTTCTTGGAGTGCGTCTCCTACGTCAGACACGTTGACAGTAACGACAGGATACGACGACCGTTGATACCTCCCGCGATATCGCATCATCTGCAAAGCATTAGCACTGAAAAGAATAGGACAATATAAGATGCCTACCGTGACTGGGATTACCAAATGACACTCGGCAATCTCCATCTTATGACGGTTTCCACTCCAGAGAGCAATATCTTGAGTCAGTATCAACGACTGGAGAAGACCGAGGTCTCTGATCGATCGATGGTCTTCCTCAAACTGGAAAATGATCAGTATTCGGCGTCTCTTCTAAGACACGAGCAGCTACATACTTTCATAGGTATCGTGACACCTGATAATTCAGTTAGCACACCATGTCCTGATAGAAGAATTTAACCAAAACTTACGATATGACTCTTGCAAGGCCAACCCGAACCTCCGTAGCGTGGGGAAGGGGGCCAAGACAGCACCTGCAGCGGCAGCGGCAGCAATCCACTCATGCCACTGGTCATTCAGCTTGAAAGTCGGGAAATGAATCCATCCTGTGACTTGGCAAGCATGGAAATGAAGAAAAATATGGATCATGGTATCAAGGAGCTCGCAAGACGGGAATGAAGCCGCAACCCTGTTAAAAATAGTCTCTTGTCGGCACGCTTTCAAGACGAGACCAAGAACTCGATCTCGCAGAGATTGATCGAGCCTCTCGTTCACAACTCGATCCAGCCATTTCCTTGTTTCTTGAACCTGAAGAGTTGTGGCCCTTCCAGATGGCACAGGAAGATCCCTTGCTTCTTCATACGTGTTCTCTGGTCCGGTGGGTTGCCATCTCCAAGGCGATTGGGTCCATACCTTGACAAGACGCTCGCGCATCTGAGAAATGTCAATTGAGCTGTCCGTTTCAGGCGTTTCCTGTTGAATAGGCATGTTCAGGCCGTTGTCTGCATTCCAAGTATCCAAGGTGTTGAAGTCAAAGTCTGAGAGTTCCAAATTGCTATCGTCGCAAAAGTCCAAGACAGCAAGCCCCGGGTTTTCAACCAATCTCTCAGGGTTATCGAAATGCTGTTGTTCGTAGAGGATGTCTCGAAGAAAATCACCAAAGGGCAGGCGATCCATGTCCATGGAGACCTTGGAGTTAGGGTCCGTCTTAGACGAATAAAGGTCAGAAGCACCTGGATAAAGTTAGTTACAGGGATGTTAGAATTGAGCCAATACGTTGGCTCTTTGACAAGCTGCCAAACTAGAAAAAAACTGACCTTGATCGATAACGGTATCTGGAGTAGCCATTTGGCCAGAATCCTGCCTAGTTGAAGGCGTCAAGTCCAAAGGAGACGTTTGACCACCGATCTGTTGGGCACTGAGAGTCGAAGAGCCAGGAATACTACCAGGGACGCTTCCAGGGATATTAGACGGCGCATAAGCTGCGGGAGGGCTGAGGTTTTCCGTGCTTTCCGCGGACGAGGGAGGTGCCGAATTTGTACTTGTGGAAAGGTTCAACAAATGCATTGCGGCCGTGGACCCAGCCTCAGATGAGACGCATGTCAGGCCGCGACGAAGGCAACGCTGGCATGGCTTCTCTTCCTGACATTTTACACGAGCAATAGCACAAGCTTTGCATGCATGAGCGACCCGACCGGCGCTTGGGGAGGTATTGGTCCGCCGCCGCTTTTTCGTGGAATCGTTTTCGTGGTTTACTTCATGTCGTTTCTTGAGATCGGCGCGCGCAAAGGTCTTGCCACAGATTTGGCAAGCAAAGCGCCGACCCAGCGTATGCGTCTGCACATGACGCTGTAGATGTTCTGGTCGGGAATATCGGCGACCACAATCACCACAGGCGTACAACGAGGGGCCCGCGTGGCCTCGGTTCGGGGTTGCGGCTGGAGCAGATGTCGGTTGGATATGAGGTGAAAGTGAAGCAGTAGAGCCCGGAGCGGGCTGCGGAGGAGGGATGATGGCAGGGCCGGTCGCAGGGGGGGCCGAAGTAGGAACGATAAGGTTTGGACGCAATGTATTTGGAGCAGGAGCACCGCTGAATGCTGAAGGATGAGGGGGGTGAGGAGAATATGATTGAGTTGCAAGGAGAGCTGGTTCTGACGGTCGCGGAGGGTCCAAAATGTGGGAGAGAGATGAGCCAGCCATGACGGCTCAAGATGCGGCGCAGCGGGTCCGCCAATTCTCAATGAGGAGCAGCGAGGGCATGAATGCCGGGGGACAGAAGCGAAGGTGAAGGATATCGAGCACAAGGATGAGCGTGTACTGTGTAGGCGGCTGTAAGCGAGTGGATGGAGGAAGTGGGAGGATGCTGATCAGTTAATTGAGAAGGTTGCGAGTTGCCCGATTGTGGGTGGAGGAGAGAGTTGGAGAGTTGGAGTTGGAGGAAGCGACGTTGATTTGGAGGTGGGACGGATTTGACATGGGGATGGGTGACATGGGGGGAAGGTGAGGTCAGGTCGTCCTTTCTACTCCGTACGCGACGGAAACGAAACAAGGAAGGGGCTAGGGAGAATGGTGTTTGGGTATTTGGGCATTGGGTAAGTTAATTGGGTATATGGACGGAGCAGATGAAAGGAAAGAACCAGACAACCATACCTTTCTCGATGAGGTCACAAACGGCACATCTGCGGCTGCTGTTCTTGGTACCTACCTAGCTGGGTACAGTGCCTGCTTATTACCTTAGTCAGTCAAGTACCGCACCATACCTCAGCTGTGTCTGGCAGGTACATATGTAGGTCCGACAGAAGGTCACCGATGAGGGAATCTCTCGCCTCTCGTTCTCGAGGGAAATTCGTATAAGGCTGCGTGGTTTATAGAGGCGATGAGCCTCAATGCTGTGCCTTCAGACAACGGTGGCGTGCCCAAGCCAGACCGTCCGACGCTCCTGTGTCACTTTGCGCCTAGGGCGTTTGTCGATGTCACCACACCATTTGACCATCCATCAGTTCGCCGACGAGAGCCCGTGACGGCTGGTCCGAGCTACAGACGGCCGACACGACCTAGAATTGAGCGTTGCCTCCTTCGTACAGCTGCTGAGGAGATGGGCAGTCTCTCTTGACTCTTGCATTCTGTATACGTACATGATGCACTCATAAGGTATGGCCATGCAATGCAATGCAGAGCAATGGGGACGTTGACATCGCTTCTCCCCAGGAGGGGACCGAGCCCGCATTTCTTTGGGACGAGTTCGGCAAAGCAACCGAAGCGTTCGCCCTCAAGCCCTCCATCAAGGCGACGCTGAACTGCGCTGAGACGAACACATTTCGCAGAAACCATTTGGAACAATGCGCAAGCCGAGCACACGTAACATTGTTCGTCGTCGTCAGCTTCTTAGCCCCCTTTCGTCAAGCTGCGGGTCAACATGCCTGGAAGCCTCTCACATCCCTGCGTTGCCAAATCTCGAAGAACCAATTGTCAAGGATTAATGGCTCGTCTCTCCACAGACGCTTACATTTGCCGGGTCCGGACGCCCTACAGCCCCATATCGGTCGGTTTGGAGAGAGATCCTCTTTCAGGGCCTTTGTCTGGCAATCTGGGTCCTCGGGGTCTTCTTAAGTCTCACCTTACTCAGTACGACGGAATACGGCATTCTGGGCCATGCTTTTTCGCATTCAACGAAATCGCCGTGTTTGACTTTGAAGCTATTCACGGGAGTCGATCCTCCCAACCTCCGTCTACCTAGTCATGGAGATTCGGAATCCGGATGCTGCACACTCTATCTGGCTGAAGATCGTTGTCGCTGATCACTCCTCCAACATGCAAGCCTTTGATCTCCCCAATCTGTGCCCTGGAGGCGTATAAGCTTAACCAGCTGAGCTCAATTACCGCCACCATTCCGTACAAGACACATTTGACCAGGGTGTCGACGCGCGTGGGTAATGATGGCGAGGAAAAGGAGAAAAAAGAATGATTACATGTACGCATGCAGCTCGTGTGTCGGATGCTTTGTAATTGACTAATTGCTGACCTGGAAATACGTACTGCGTTGTTCCATGCAGCTTCAGGGGCACCACCTCGCTAGCTAGATCTACTTCGATCGAGAGTGTACCCTTCCTCGCGTACCCATCTTGGGATGCTGACAGCTGAGCCTCGGTGTATTCCGGATCATCAGTTCTGGACTTGAGGCGTGAGACTCTCATACCCAGACAACCAGATTCCCAGACTTGCTGCCACCAGACCATCAACACTGCCTCGCCTCCTCCAGGTTCGAATAACGGCTTCCTGTATCCGCTAGTGCCCCCCCTCTCCTGTGATGCCCTTATGCCCCTAAGCCTAGACCCTCCCATCCTTATCATAACAGCAGGCTGGCAAGCAGGATGTGCCGGTTGGCGAATGACTGGCTTGACGCCAAAGCTGCATCGCGTGCACTAGTCCCAACCATCAAACTCGCCGGCAGTACCCAGCGCCCTGCGCTGGACCAACTGCGAGCGCCAAGAGCCTCACCAGCAGCTTTTGTTCAGACGGGAAGCTCCAGACGGGTCCCAGAATTCCTTGGTCGGCCGTCTGTGCCGAGAAGACACATCTTCTAGTCAGTTTGACGGCTTCAACCCACGAATCCCCGGACCATCACTTCCCATGAGGTGGCTTCCAGCCAAGTATTCGAGTCCCGACTTGAGACATTGGCAGCGCCGTGCTTTATCACCCTTTTCAGCGCACCGCAAAGCCCCCATACGGTCTCCTCCGCAAAGGCATCCTTGTTTGTCTCGGCATACCACCTTGGACTACTCGTATGTCAGTGCCGTCGAGTACGTATAGTACTAGTCGAGATCGAGTTTCGAGGGGTGCAGGGGACGGGACTCGACTTTAACTAGTGCGACGCCTCAACTAAGCATACTTTTTACTAACTCCTCTTCCCCAACTTTCAATCCGGAAAGAAATCATGTTTCGCGATTTCATTTCATATTTGCTACCTCTCTTCTATTCTTCGCTTCATTGCGTAAGCTCTTTTCATCGCCCCTGAGATGCCATATGAACACTCCCACCGCGAGCCCTTGTAATTGAGCCAGAGAGCTGTGGGCATCGACTCTGGGGACCATGTCGGCCAACAGCATATCGAGTCCTCACGATCCCATAGGTTCCGGGGCGGCAAGACCTACGGAGGGGACGTCAAGGGAGAATCGAAAACATACCTTGGGCAATGTGCGACTTCGAGATAAAGACACAAATGAACTCATCTTGATACCGACCCCTTCCTGTGACCCCAACGACCCCTTGAACTGGTAGAATCAGCTCCCGGATGCCCTTCTAAATCAAGCAACTAACAGGCCTTTCTAGGTCACAATGGCGGAAATACTATACCGCTGGCCTTGTTTGCCTGGCCATGACAGTGTCCAACTTCTTATCTGGTGGGCCCTCGATTGCTGTCGTTTCCACGGCCATGAATTTCTTCCCCCATGCCGCCGACAACGGAACTCTAGACACGTCGGCGATACCCAAGGTCGCGTACTTCTTCACCACGACCAGTCTGATGCAGGGAGTGGGCTGCTTCTTCTGGGTGCCACTGACCAATAAGTTTGGGAGACGGCCTGTCTATATTGCCAGCTACCTTCTCTACTTCGGAACTGCCTTGTGGCTTATATTCGAGAAGGCATACGCCGGGTTCTTGGCTGGCCGCATCATCATGGGCATTGGAGCCGGCGCCGCCGAAACGATTGCGCCCATCACGATCGCAGACATCTTCTTCTTACACGAGAGGGGAGCCATAATGTCTTTCTATAATTGTGCTCTCTCCGTTGGAGTTGCCGCGGGCATGATCATTTCAGGTCTCATCACGATAGACCACAGCTGGCGGACAATATATCAAGTATCTTCGGCCCTTGTTGGAGTCGTCCTCGTCCTAATTCTCTTCACCTTCCCCGAAACATCGTATCGACGAAACTACAATGTTATGGAAGGTTCCGTCGTCTCGGTCAACCTGAAAGATGATAAAGATAGTTCATCCAGATCCTACAACTCAGAAGTTGGACCGTCACCCACTTGTGCTCGGAAGAAGACCGCGTTGGAAACACTCTCTATTTTTAATGGAAAGTTAACCCATGAAAGCGTACTGAAGATGTTCGTCCGGCCGTTCATTTTGATTACACTGCCGCCTGTGCTGTGGGCGGCTCTGGTCCAATCGGTGACTATCGGTTTCTTGGTGGCCGTGTCATCCAACATTGGTTCAGCATTCGAGGACGCCTATGGTTTTGAAGCGTATCAAGCCGGTCTCTGTTTCATAGCCGCTATTATTGGATCATTGCTCGGGATTCCGGCCGGTGGACATCTTGGAGATAAAGTGGCCGATTATCTGACAAAACGTAACGACGGGATGAGGGAGCCCGAAATGAGACTGCCCGTGATGGTGCTGTCCATGATCAGCACCCCGCTAGCATTGATCTTGTATGGTGTCGGTATTCAACACCGACTTCATTGGATTGTGCCCACGATTGGCCTTGGACTCTGTAAGTTGAACGCCCGACCTATCTGGGATGAGCAGCTCTTGATACTGAATAGTGAACTTTTCAATTACTCAAGCTTCGAGCGTGAGCCTCGTTTATGTGATTGACTCATACCGCCCTGTGGCTGGCGAAGTCAGCTTAGCAGTCTTGGGCTTCAAATGTAAGATTTCCTTCCTCTTCTCACTTTGCCAAATTAACCAAAAATAGCCATGTTTGGATTCCTGCTGTCATTCTATACCAATCCGTGGATCAACGCGTCCGGATACCAGAACGCGTACGGCGCAATGGCGGGAATTGCAGCTGGAATACTCGTCCTCTGGCTACCACTTTACCTCTGGGGACGACATGTTAGACATGTGACTTGGCACTGGCCATTCATATCGTATATATATTGGGATGATGATCGAGAAGTCGGAGAGTAAAAGGGGTAAAGTTTGGTAAGAAGAGGGACTGTAAGCATAGCGTTCTTTGCCATTGGAGCCTGTCTTTATTTCATATACCCTCTATGCGTCAGGTCTAATTTCTGGTCTCATTTAAGTCTTCTTCATTTGTCATCCGAGAAGTCTTCTTCGTTTGTCATCAGAGAGTTACTCGGATGGAGCGAGTCGGCTCTGATAACGCTAGTCATCTTGCCTTCTCGTTCATCGTCGTGGTGTATGTGTTCAAAGAGCCATGCCTGCATCCAGCACAGCGTTGACGCCTGTGACGCCTCTTGATTTCGCAAAGCAGAGAACTTGATAAGCGACATCGTCGACAGTGACGAGCCTGCCTAGCTTGGTATTCTTCCGCATCGCTTCTTGCTTCTCTGGTGGGAAGCTGAGGCCCCAGTCCTGAATTCGGCATAAGCATCTGCACCGTGACGTCGGGTCGGGCCAGTGTCCTTACCGTGAGCATGAGACCCGGAGATACGCTGTTGACTCTTATCTTTGGGCTCGCGGCCAGCGCAAGACCTTTGACGAGATGGATCTGGGCAGCTTTGGTGACGGCGTATGCCTGTGTAACTGTCAGTTACATGAGTTACCGGGATGCGAGTCCTGCGGCAGATTCGGGTGTCCTCACGAGCGAACTTCCGCTGATTTTGACGCCGGCAAACGAAGCAGTGGTGATGAAGGCGCCCTCCGTCTTGTCGAGATGCTCCTTAGCCGCGTGCATGAGAAACAAGTGCGACTTGACATTCATGTTGAAGCACCGGTCCCAATCATCCTCCTCCACGTTGTCATCCAAATTGGTAATGTCGCGCAGCTTTGTCCAGCCCCCATTGGAGAAGACAACGTCCAGCTGGCCCATCTCAGCCACGACCTCCTTGACAAGAGTGTTCAGCTGGTCGCGCACGGCGAGGTCGGCCCGAAAGGCGAGAAAGTTCTTTTCATCGTGTGGCAGTGACGAGAGGGAGTGTAGTTCCTGCACAAAGGTGTTTGCGCGATCGCTGTTGGAGTGGTAGTTGACGGCCACTCTCATGCCGTCTTTGGCGAACAGGCGGGCTGTTGCGGCTCCGAGGCCGGCGGTGCCGCCCGTGATGAGGGCGACGAGGGGACGAGGGGAGGCCATCGTGATTGACGCAATTGAGCGAGGCTGAGTCTCGTTTTAAGCTTATTTATAGAAGATCCTGTGACTGATTGTGCAACTCGAGAGAATCCTTCTGGGAATTGGATGGATGGGTTGTTGATGCCTCCCCTTGGTCGAAGTCGCCTCGGGTGCCGTTGGGGGTGATAAGGGCAGTGGGATGCGGGGGAGAGAGGGGTCCCCAATCTAGACCTCAGAGAGATTTTTAGCGCATCTGCAGTCATCCGTACGTAGTACAAAGAGTTGCAATTGATGACCCCGGGGACAAGGGGGCAAGAGGACAAGGATCCGTAGTGTGTACGACGTACGAAGTGCGAGGCACTGTATGTATCCTCGTGTTGACTCTATAGAAGCCTGGAAGAGAAACACACTCAGAGAGAGAAAGAGAGAGAGACACGCCCTCGCCTTCGGCTTCTCCCCCACCTTCCCGACCATGACAAGGGAGGCAAGAGAAGGAAAGAGCTCCTTGGTGCATATACTTCCCGCTTCCGATGAGGATGCCGTTGACTAGCGGGGGCCATGTTGCCGAGTTTTGGTGGAGAAATGGGGGGAAGGTGCGAATAAGTCTGGGGAAATCCGACTACTAACTCACTACCGTATACACGTACACCAGCTTGGACAAGCGTCGACGAGTAGAGTGATGTCCGGTTTTGTCATGAGTTGGAGGCGAGCCTCGAGGCGATCTTGTGAGACGTGTGTGTGTACATGTGTGTGCTTGGTACATTGAGGGCAGAGGGTAACATCTGCTCAGCCCGGAGGAATTGTGCAACATGCAGCTACTCCAAAGGCCAGCCACCATATGCACCTGGTCCTCTCCCAACGCCTCTTCCGTCTCTTTCGAGGCAGATGCATACATCTCAAGTGCTGTAAGCATCTTTACAACTCATGATCTCCCACTCGCACCGGGCATGGACTCGACTCGCCCCACTTCCCGGTGCATACAACTCTGGGCCTCTGGCCATGACCATCACCGGGACGTGGAGGAGCCTATCAAGGGCTTCTCGGTGAGTTTGATGGAGGGTCGGTCTCCCTCTTGTTGCTAGGACATGGGACGTCGAGCTGCCTGTGCTGTGGAGGCACCCCCTCTGTCCAAGCCCCTCCATCCAGACTCCGTCACGCCTGCATCCCGAGTGTCCGCTGGTGGTGGGCTTCCTCGGTTCCCGTCTGCCGCCGTCGTCGAGTTGAGGCTGTTCCTATCCCGCCGGTCCCATTGGACTCCGATCGAATATGCACTGGAGTCCGGCATCCGACGAAATCAGCTTGGAGTAATAAAGAAAGCCCGGCCCTTCGTCAAAGTGTCCCCTCTCATCTGCCTCTTCCCATTCCCAGTTCCCCATAGCCCCGTCTGACCTCGTCCTGCCTCAGCTGGTCCTCGTCCCAATTGCTACCCACGAAGCTTACTCCAACACTGAAGATACAATCACCTCTTTGGTTGAGGCATGCTCAACGACATGACTGCGCTGAACGGCTTCCACGACACTGCTTCCAGCGGGCCCAGGAACCCTCTGGTGCATGACCATCCTCATCCGCTGAGGGTTGCCATCATCGGTGCAGGCATTGGCGGTCTCAGTGCTGCCATTGGACTTCGTCGTGAAGGACATGAAGTCACTGTAAGTGAAAGCTCATCATCCATCCTTATAGGCTTAACCCCCCCTCAACTCGACTTACCTCTTACACACTTGACCAGATCTACGAGCAATCTCGTCTCGCCAGCGAAGTCGGTGCCGCAGTTCATCTCGCCCCCAATGCCAACGGTATCCTTCGTCGATGGGGCATCTATGCAGAGAAGCATGGGGCCTGCACCATGAACCACTTCCGAGAACGCAAACCTACGGGAGAGACGCTTCAAGATGCCAGCCTGGAAGTACCCAACCAGCGATGGCAGCATCCTTGGCACCTCATCCACCGCGTCGCCTTGCACGACGCCCTGAAAAAGACCGCCACTGGGCTCGGCGCTGTGCTACACACTGCGAACCGGGTCGAGAGCGTTGACCCTGCTAAGGCTATGATGACCTTGGCGAACGGCAGCGTGGTGGAGGCCGACCTGATCGTGGGTGCTGACGGAATCTACGTAAGCAAGGCTTATTTCAACCTCCAATGTAGCAGCCATTTCTAACTAGCATCCCTCATTTAGTCCAAGAGTCGAAAATATGTCACTGGCAAGGAGTCGAAGCTCTTCAGCTCCGGAAAGGCCGCCTTCCGCTTCCTCATCCCCAAGAGTGTCGCCCTCGAGGAGCCCGAAACAAAGGCCATTTTTGAGGCCGATGACTGCTTGAGCATGTGGTATGGCGTCGACAGGCGTATCGTCGTTTATCCTTGCAACAACAATGAGACTCTCAACTTTGTCTGCATAGTCCCCGACTCCGAGTCCCATGCCACGCCCAGTGATGGTGAGTAGAATTGACTCATCCTGTACCGTCCGTCGCAGCTAATGTACTTGCAGAATGGAGTAAGCAGGGAGATGTTGAGCAGCTTCTCAGAGTCTTCAAGGACTTTGAGCCAGGCCTGCTAAAGGTCATGTCCAAGGTCGACCCGGCAGAGCTCAAGGTCTGGGAACTGTTGGACATGGACAACTTGCCTACTTGGGTAAACCAAAAGCTCGCCCTGCTAGGTGACGCAGCTCACCCCTTCACTCCACGTACGTTTCTTATTTCACATTCATCCAGAAGTCTTCGGCTAACGTAGGACACAGATCAGGGACAGGGTGCTGGCCAGGCCATGGAGGATGCCGCTGCCCTCGCTGTCGTGCTGCCCCGAGGTACGAATCCCGCTGACGTCCCTGAGCGTCTGGAGTTGTATAAGAACATCCGCTATGAGAGAGCCCACGCCATCCAAGACTATTCCCGTAAGGCGGGATCGGATTGGGTGGATGGAAAGGCTCCCTTCCACAGTAAGTCCAGTTTCCGGACTTTTCAGCTTGGAACAGAAACTAATGACGACCAGTGATGACTTATACCAACCACAACTTTGGACATGATGAGCACGACCACGCCTCAAACGTCTTCAAGAGATGGCTTTGGGGGAAGAAGAAGGACCTGTACTGGAGAATGCCCATCTCCTTTGGTCCTTTCCCCGGCCCTCGTCAGGATCACCTTGGCCGTCGCCAGCCCGGTGATTCCGAGCGAACGTTCCGAACTGCATCTGTCAAGTTCAACACCTCCAGAACATATCTCGAGACCCTCTTTCCCACCGAGCAGTTCAAGTTCAAGTCCTCCAACACCATCTGCCAGGCCAGCTTCTCCACCACGACGCTGGACAAGATGTCCTGGCTGGGCGGCCAAGGCTACAACCACTTGGGACTATACATCCACGGCGTGCAGTACACCAAGAAGGACGGCAGCACCATTGACGGCACCTTTCTCGCCGTCCTCATGGAGAGTTTGTGCGATCCCATCGTCTCAGGCCGTGAGGAGCTGGCCATGCCCAAGCTGTTCTGTGACATCGAGGTCCATCCCCGATCTACGTCGCACCGCACAAAGGCCTCGTGGAGGGGCGCCACGTTTGCCGAGATCGCCCTCCAGGACCTGGTCGAGGACTCTCCCGAGAGCGAGGCGGGCACCATCGGCGGCGAGTCCGACTACGGCATCCTCGCCTACCGCTACATCCCCGCCGTTGGTGAGCGCGGCAAGGCTGACGCCGAGTACGCGACCGTGGTGCCGCACGCCGAGGACGCCGCGGACGTGCCGTCGGTGGTCCGCAGCGTGAGGAGGTCCAACAACGTTTCCATCAAGATGGACGCCCAGGACTGGGAGTCGCTCCCCACGCTCCACCACGTTGCCGCTGGCCTGGCTGCGATCCCCGTGTACTCGGTGGTGAGCGCCAAGGTGGTGGAAGGAACCGGCGTTCCCAACGTTGCGGCATGCAGAAGAATCGAGTAGGGGTGGAATGGCTGAGATGGCAGATGTGTGTTTAGTATCTAGGTTGATTTGAAATAGTTGTCAGGATAGCAAATAGCATATTTCATTGTCGCATCTCTGTATCTACGAGACTGAGTTGATACTTAGTGTACATTTGGTCAATTACTTTACTCATTGCTCGATCTTTCTTCTAGTTTTATATAAACAGCAGGTCCGAAACCACATTGGCATAGAAGCACATTTATTCGGTGGCTTTACTTGTTTCTTCATAGGACTTCTAGTGAAAGTAGTATAAACAAAACCGTGGACCAATAGGACATGAGCTTCAAGGTTGATAAACTTGACCAACTGCGACATCAACCTCAGTCAGCCCATCTTGTCGCTAGAAATACACCTGTCCAATGGCATGATCCCAACATCCTCATTCATCGCTCTCGGCACATTAGAGTTTTCATCTATTATAAAACTGTTCATTCCATCACATGACATCCAATTATGGTGTTGCACACGATCTATGTCCCAGATCTATACGAATACTGTCCCTGGAGGCCACGTCAAGTCTTGGCTCAACTCCTCCCCCTCCTATCAAGATACGACTTTTGATCTCGGCATCTCGGAGATTTCAAACGCATAGATTTAGTCATCTACCGCTACAACTGACAAATCGGAATTACATAGACCGACATTTATCCACCTGCGCCTTGGAGGGTTTTCGTGCAGCTCCTCGGTGCATTGCATGGGTTGGGGGTGTGTTGTTTTGGAGAAAGTCCTTCGTTCGGCCCCACCTCCACATGCCGAGTGGGCGAGGTACTCCTGCAACGGGCGCCATGATGAATCGCGGCGGTGGTCGAGGTTGACGATGGAGGCCTGTGGGGTATACGGGATGGGAGGAGGCCGTGATGGGGGAGGAGTTCCGTATGTGGATGCGAGAGGAGGAGCTGTAAAGAGTCAAAGGTCCATGTCTTCCGCTTGGGGAGGCTGTTGTCTTCCATCTTGCCATCTCATCACGACTTCAGACCATCACTCAGCTTCTACGTCAAGACATTGAACAAGAAGAACAACAAGAAGAGAAAACACGACCAAAAAGCACAAGTCAATCTTTCATCTAGACACAATGGTTGGCCAGGAGCTTCGTCACCCCAATCGGTTCATCACCGACCACAATTCAGAGGGCAAGGCCATCTTCAACACCAGTATCCCCGACGAGCTCGATGAGCAAATCATTGGCGTGGGAGACAAGTTCTTCCTCGGCTACACCACCGTCGAGAGGCCCGTCGAGCTTACCGACGGCAAGGACATCAAGTCGTACAAGGAATACATTGCCAACCCGCCCGGCGTGGTCATCCCCGGCGGCACCGTGGTGCGCTTCGTCGACATGAAACCCGGCAACGTGTCGCCCATGCACCGCACCGTCAGCCTCGACTACGGCGTCGTGATCGAGGGCGAGGTGATCCTGCGCCTCGACTCCGGGGAGGAGCGGCTGATGAAGCGCGGCGACGTGGCCATCCAGCGCGGCACCATCCACGAGTGGCAGAACGCGAGCAAGACGGAGTGGGCGAGGATGATGTACGTGCTGCAGGATGCGCATCCCGTGCTGATCAACGGCAGGAAGCTGGAGGAGGACTATGGCAAGGGCATGGAGGAGATTCGGCCGTCGGGGAATTAACAAGCCTAGAATAATACACAATTGTCTACCTACCTTTGCCGTGTACGTTTCGATTCGTGTGCAAAAACGTACGGCACACAACGATAGCAAAAAAACCCCTTCGGAAATGCCGTTGAGCCGTGGTTCGTTGTGGCTAGAGCCTCGCACAGTCCTGGTATTAGCACGGAAGAACGGAGGGGGAAATTGAGTGGTACAAATAGAGTCAAGAGACCGGTTTTTGGATGATCCAATAGCTCGTTGATAGGCTGTGCTCGGAGATGAGGCTGAATCATGTCATGTCGGCAGTCGACTTGAGGTAGCACGTCACAACGTACATATCACTCGCAGTGCTCGTAGTTTGCCGTAGGGGATGCCTCAGGTTTGCGTCTTTGCCTGAGAAAATGACCCATTTCCTGCCTTGGCCACTTTGTACTTGTCGGAATGCCGCCCATTGGGAAGACGCTGTGCTGAATGCTTACAAGTAAGTTAGGTACCTAGGCGCCTTCAAATCTTCCCCAGCCTGAGCCACCGAAAGAACGCCCAATGTGGCGCATTACGCATCCTCCTCCGGCGAGTCTGTGACCACCAGGAGAAGGTCTCAAGGGATCAAATGGCACAAGAGCACTCTTTTAGCGTCCACTAGGGTGTCTTGTGTCTCTGACGAAGGGTTCCAGTTTTGCCCTTTTTTGCCATTTTAGTGACTCGGTTCCTCCCCCTTCCCCCCGGTCCCTCCATCCATCGTGGTTCGCCGTGTCGCCTCAGTGGAGGTTTCAAAGGGTACAAAGTACAAGTTCAAGGGTGCCTGTGGCGGTGATCGCGTGTGTGTTAACCGTCTTCCCATCTCTAGTTAGTTAGCTACCTAGGTAGGTAGGCAGTCAGTCAGTAGGGGATCTTGGGACCCTTGGAAATATCCAGACATCCATCTCTTCTCTTTTCTGCTCCTCCTTCTTTGTCATCGCCCTTCGCTCCCATCCTATACTGATAGAGAGCCCTTGCTCTTCCATCTCGTCGTATCTGGCCCTGGTAAGTTTGCATCAAATGTCACCTGCAGTGTCACATCTTGGATTGGATCCCTTCCCCTCTCCGCCCGCACTGTCCATGTCTCTGTCTGGGCTCTGTCTGGGCTGCCCTGCATGAGTAAACCCAACCAACCAACCAACCAACCACTTACTGATCGTCCACTGCAGTCAGGTGCCTTGACCGAATTCCATCTTCAACCACTGCCGCCGCTACCTTTGCCACTGACCGAACCCCTCTGACTTCTCTCGTCCTTCTCGAACAGGCCTTTTCTCTCCGCTTCTCTGGACAAGATACCCCCCACGAACACTTCGTCGTATATCCTCATATCTTATGTCACCTTAGCAAAGAGGGGGGCTTTCGCTTCTTGATACTGTCACTGGCACGTTCCCCATGATACATCATGGCCAGTTCTCCGACAGACTCTGCTCCCTTCTCGGGTGCCGATGTGCGCATGTATGCCGACATCAGAGATAGCGATTCCGACACCGGCACCGACACCCATTCCCAAGCCTCGAGTGCCTTCACCGCCAGCGATCTGGACCATATCCGCAACATCTGCCGTTATCGAACACCGCAGTTTCACGACCGAGAATGCTCCCGTTTTTTCGACTGTCCGTCACACATCGTCGAGCGCAGTTTATCAGACGCTGGCTCCATCCACGCAGAGGCTCATGACACCCATGAGGAAGTAGATGTCTCCCATCATGACAACGGCCAGGATGTCCCATCAACTACCAACTTATCCGACCATGAACGATATCATGACTCCGATGCACATAGCCACCAGTCTTCACCCGATAGAGAGGGCGCTTCAAACAGCAACAGTCCTACCAACCCTCCCGAACAGAATACCCCAGCTCCAGAAACAAACACCACATCCGATGAAGGCGATATTATTACCACCCTTCAGGCGCTCCAAATGACCCCGCCGCAGACTGAAGTTGGCAGCAATTCTCGTAGTAGAGAAGAGTCCAGAGATCGGGCCCCCGATCTCCCCAGTGAATACTCGCTGGGCCTACTTGGAACACGCATTGAAGGGGAGCGGCCGATATCAGGCTTGCCTGTGCCTCGTCAACGAACACCAGTATCCCGCGAGAGAATGGATGCTCCCCTGCCATCGCCCCGGCGCCAGAGAACTTCAAGCGAATCACAGCCGCCTTTACCGCGACCCCCGCGAGGCCAGGTCGAGCCAGACACCCCATCAGACTGGTCTCTGCCCAGGTGGCAGTCTGATGCCGAGGTGACCTACTGCCCCATCTGTCGGACTCAATTCAGCTTCTTCGTGCGCAAGCACCACTGCAGGTTCGCATACGCTTCATTGCCCCTTTGCCATTCTGCAAGTGTCGACTGTCTTTATCTAACCAAGCATAGGAAATGTGGAAGGGTTGTATGCAACTCCTGTTCACCACATAGAATTATTATCCCATACCAGTATATTGTTCGACCGCCTGGCCAGGAGGTGGGCGTACCGCCTTCGTTTTTGATTGATGGAATGGGCACTGGATATTTTGATGTAAACAATGTAGCAGGCGGCGAACGAGTCCGACTGTGCAACCCATGCGTGCCGGATCCTAACACAGCGCCGCCGCATAGTCCCAACTCCCCAGCAGCCTTGTCGCCGCGAACCGCACACGCAAGATCACGAAGCAGCGCTGGGGGTGGATTTGGAACTCTACCTACCTCGAACCGTCACGGTGCCATCTTTGCTCCGGGAAATGGTGGCGAGCCTTACCAGTACCTCAGATCTAGGAGCATCACTATGGTAGGTCCATTCCTCTTCGCCGGCCAACCCGACGCTGACTTGGCTCGTCAGGCTACTCCAGGTTCCAGTTCGGGGCGTGGTTCGTCCCGACGTGCTCGCAGCGGAGCGCATCAGACACCCATTGAGCGTATTCTGTCAGGAGACTCGTCTTCATCGTACCCGACTAGATATGGCTCGCTTCTCGACGTAGGGTCCTCTTCAAGGCAGCGAGCCCTACCGCCCACGCCTCAAATCCCCGAAGAGGATGAATGCCCAATCTGTCACCGGGAATTACCTTCTAGGACTCTTCCCAATTTTGAGGCTCTTCGCGAAACACACATCACAACGTGTATCCAATCCCACAGTACCTACGGAACTCCTCGCCAAGGGGATGCTTCTCCAGTCGCCCCCCGGCGAACGGGCATGTACACGTACCCGGCAACGGAAAAGGACTGCATCGACGATGCCGAGTGCACCATCTGCCTGGAAGAGTTTACGGTAGGGATCCCCATGGCACGGCTGGAGTGTTTGTGCCGCTTCCATCGTTCTTGCATCTCGGCGTGGTTTGTCAACCACCCTGGGCGATGTCCAGTTCACCAGCATGACGGGTTTGGCTATTAAACAAGTGACGTTCAACATCTACTTTGGTTCGATGGTTTGTTGTTCTGGGACGGAGTATGGTTGCACGGGCGAGTTTTGTTCTCACGTTGAGCGTGCTTGACCAATCTTGATGATTATAGTTGATTAGACCTGAGTGATCATATACCTCATCACTCATTACCTCATTCTTATTTCCTTTTTGTCAGGGTCCGAGACAGAGACTCGGTAGAAGCGGGTTATGGACGGTTTCAATTGGCTTGACGAACGTGGATATTAGCGAAACCATTCTACTCTTGGTTATGAAATACATGCTACAAATATTGTTTTACGTTTTGGCATCTTGAGTATTTGTACTTTGTGAGTCGCTTGATCGTCAACCTTGATGAAATGATCCTCGATGCAAACCGTTATCCTCAACCCCCCTGGTAGGAACAGCGTGACAGGCAAGACGGAGAAACTTGAGAGTCACGATATTTTACCACGACGTCATGGCGATCGCCGCTGCAAGTCAGCTACAGAGGTCTCGGGTCCACCGAGGGGGATGCTGGGGTAAGGTAGGATCGCTTGGAGTAGTCTCCAACCGACGGGACGGGGACGGGGACGGGGACGGGAAACAGGACGCATCAAGCAAGAATGGAGGCTTTTTGGAAGAATCGAAGGGATTGATTTTTCGGAGGGGCGATGGCTTGATAACGGTCATTGACACATGCTCGCTTGTGATGGTGCTTAGAGGGCAGTTCGTCAATACGCCACGCAGTAGGGTACGGTGCAATAATGCAGCTAGGGAGATTTAGGGACGAACGACTGCTAGTTGCAGCTGTGCAGGGGTGGTTGGCCTGATTTGGGAAAAAGGGCAAGCTGGTTGAGGGTTAAAGAGAGCCTGCGGGTTGGATTGATGGACGAATGTCATCGCCAATCTACTTTCGGCCGATCGGAGACATTGGAAGACACTCGCTACCCTGCAGCCAGAGAGTGAAAGGGAAAAGTGAAAATGTGTCCATAATTACCGTATCGAGGGATGGAGGATTAGCTAGGAAGGGGAAAAGGGAAAAGACTGGTGATGAAGATCGATCTCTCACGGACTGTTTCGCCAGCTGAGGCTAGAGGAGTCGGAGGGGCATTTGGTGCGCGACAGCTCCAGCTGAAAGAGAGGGGATGAGCGGGGGGTAAGGTGATGAACTGTCCATTGCGGAGCCCGGAGGAGGAAGAAGCCATTTTTTTTTCTCTTAGCTGCTTGGCTGCGTAGCGCATTTGCGTATTTACCAACACTGGCTGATGAGTGAATTGCTTCCATGTGAGGCCCTTGACAAGAATGGAGCCCGGCATGGAGTGGCCGAGACAGCAGGAGATGCCATGATCCAGTCCAGGTGGATTCAGGGCTTGGAAAAGATGAATATTAACTTACGGAGTACAATTTGAAGAATTTGGTCTGCCAGAGGAACTCATGGATAAAATGGATGAAAATGACGAATTGGGGAAATGACAAAAAGAAAGAAGAGCAAAATTTTGGAGTTGGTCAAGTGATTTTCCACAATTTCTCTTCTGTCCGGGCGAAGAACGGGCGAAGAAGGGGCAACGACTCTCCTCCTTCCTCGTCTTCCTCATGGCTCCTTCTGGCGAAGCCGTTGGAACGAGGCGGAGGCAATTGAGTTTTGAAGCTGTTCAAAAAGTGGCCATGGAATAGATTAATTCTACGAAGCACCAAATTAATTGCCCAGATAGACGCCTGCTTACTTGCCGAGTGCCGACCAGTATCACAGATATACACAGTCAAGGAGTCATGATACGGATAACCGGTACCGTACCGGTAGTGTAAAAAATGCACAGTAATGTGTATTCGTAGGTATCCAGTTGGTTGGTAGGGCAATCCCAGGATCTAGGGACCATCATCTGCAGCTACATGTGCATCTGTACCCAAGATTCCCTAGGCACTCTACATGCAAGGCTCGTAGCAGATTGACGGTTGACCTGCACGACGCTGCAAGTATTTTATCTGACCGAGTTGTTTACGTCCTACCGTGTACTTGGCGTCGAGTACTTGTTGCTGCTCTCTATTCCGTACCTAGGGTGCCTTGGGTAAGGCACTTGGAGAAACACGCGTCGGTCCAAGGCCCTGTCCGTCCTGGGCCGAAATTGCGATGGACTCACCGTAGGGACTTTGTACACTTTGTTCAGATGCCTACAAAGTAATTACACCCCAGGCACAGCCTCACGCCAAAGTTGTTGGCTGAAGAGGCGCGCAGACGCGTGTGTTTTGGTCCGAGTGCAGGCTGCAATTCGTCCACCTGTCGGATCTCAGTGGAAGCAACAAAGCTGGATGCACAAATTGTTACTGTTGGCGGGCGTGTTGGACAGAAACAGCAGAAGGTTCTTGAACATATACAGTACTTCGTGCGTAGCGACTATGCCCACCTCAGCTGTCCATGCGCAAACTCGGAAACGACCAGATGTGATTGCGGGATGGACTTGCATTTTGTCTATTCCAGATTCCGATTTGACCCATGTTAGGTATCCCGCGTCAGCAAGACGGGTTGACGGGCTAACTACTTGTAACTAATAGCTGGTGCCGCTGGAGGAGGTGGTGGATTCATCCGGCTTCCGAGTTGGTTCTGGTGCGTGAAGGGAGGGACGAGGAAAGCTTCATACCGAGAAGGCCTCAATCTGCCATGCACGAAAAAATCTCAAGTTTCGGCAAAAGGCAGAGTAGTATTGCCTCGCCATGTTGAACAAGGAATGTCTGTTTCGTTTGCTTCACAACGCCTTCCAACTTGACCTTGCTTGGCTGAGGTTGCTTGGCTTGGGTACTCTCCGTGAGGTGGGCAAGCAAGCAAGCCGACCCGGTGTCCCCATGTCAGGATGTCAGGGTGCTCCACTCGGAGGGGGCGGGACCTAAAGCCGCCGTCCCAGCTTTTCACAAGTTGAAGACTCAACTCGCTCCCATTTGATAAAATTGATTCAATCAACGAGAGGAGAATCACCCCCCCGGCCACCATTACGTAGGTACGGAGTAGGTTCAGCGCCGCAGGGGATCACCAGCACGTCAGGGATCAAGTTTAGGCGCTACTGCAGAGTTCGGCCTGGGGGCCTTGGGGCCTTGGGGCCTTGGGGGGCCTGGGCTCAGCGATTTTGATTGTTTGTTCGGCGTGCCGAGGGGTACTCGCCTGAGGTGACGTCTGCAGCTGTCCAGTGGCATCAGGATCACCCACGCCTTGCAAGTTGGTCAACGAGCTGCCTCTTTGTTTGTCTGTCACTACGGGTACGTGTGTACTGTGCATTGTGTGTGTCTCTCTCTCAGAGCAACCAGCCAGTGGAGATATTTCTGTTACACGGATTCATGTATGAACACGTACCATGCACTGACAAGAAGAAGAAGAATTGATTTACCGGGCTATTATTCCCTTCTTTTTCTTTTTCCTGCCCGAGATTCATAACTCTGTCGTGTCGTGTCTCGTCTTGCGTCGTCTCATCAAAATCACCCACTGAATCCAGGCCACCTGGTCAGTCTCACTCGGGTTCCAACTTTTTTCCTTTCCTCCTCGTCTTCCTCTTTCATGATCAATTCTCTTCGTTCTTAAACCTCCTCCCTCTCTCTGTCTCTCTCGATTCACTCCGTGTCTCTGCTCATTGCGGATACCGACATCAAATAGTCACAATTTGCTCTACCGCTATCTCTACTCGGCCCGCCCGTCGCCTACAAGCTTGCAAGCTCCCTCCATATTGCTCCACCATCCCATCCATATCTTGGGTGGCTTTGCCTTGCTTCTGCTTGCCAACATCCCAGCCACACACCCGGAAACCAAGCGCACAGCTCCAGTCGGCGCTGAATTGAGACTGAGCTACCGACCTTGCGACCGAACCAAGCTTTAACCACACCACACCACTCAAGACCTGGGGGGTGACCTTGCTTCTTGCTGTCTGCCAGGATTTCCTCCACTCCTCTCTCCTACCTTTACTAACCGCCCATCGACCGGTTTTTTGCTCCTCGCATACCTCCCTCTTTCTTTTTTTTCTTTAATTCTATTTTTGCTCCCTTCCTTCTCTTAATTCGCTTCTCCCTTTTTATATCCTGGATAGTGGCGTCATTGTCCAGGTCGGAGTCGACTCCTGCCACCTCAACCACCAGCTCCAGCGGACGTACCTGTAGTTAGTAGGGCAGCCAGCTAGCTACCTACTGTACCTACAAGCATACAACCTCTCCGCTCCACCCCGCGAAAGCTACCTCTTTCAAGGCCCGTCGCTTGCCTTCGACGTTCAACCTCTGGATGCCTCGCGACGCTTGACCGGGCTCCAATTGCGCCAATTCATCCTACTACGAATCTCGCGCTCACCTAAACGTGAATTCTGGCAGTATGGCGACCGCCAAGGAAGCCAGCGAGCTCAAGCAGCAGGGAGTTCTGGAGGCTGCCGCCAACCCCCAGAGCTCTGTCACAGCTGACGACGCTCAACGAGAAATCGTCGAGGCGTCTAAGAACGCCGGCGTTGCTGCCTTTACATTCGACCCTGATGCGAGCCCGGAACAGAAGCGCGCCCAAGCCAAAGCCGTTAGTAAATCCCATATTTGGCTGTATTGGCCATCGCGCCATGACTGACATGATCTTGCGTCCCAGGCAATCCCGCCCGAGCTCCAACAAAGCAGACGACCCAAAGGCGCCGCCATCATTACCGATGTCGACGACGGCACCGGCCCCGACGAAGATCTACCCGAACCGAGTAAGGAAGGTGTTTTAGACGTGGCTCGAGATGCAGATGGGAAACCCCTCCTCGCTGGTGAGGACCCAGGCACCGAGGAGGCGCCTTACTCACGCACAGGCTGGGCTCCCCAGTTTGGCTGGCCCAGCGATGACATTCTGGAGCAGCCAAGCATGCTTGATCATGCTACTTGGGTTGAGAGTCAAGTCCCGGACAAGTTCTACGGTGGTAAGTTATAGGAATAAGGCCACTCTTGAGCATTGCAGCTGACGAACAAAGATTGGTACCACAACTGCGGCATCATCATCTTCGCTTGCGTCTCATCATGGCTTGTAGCAGTCTTTGGCGGCGGTCTCGGCTGGGTGATTCTTGTCATGGCCACCTGCTCAACTTACTACCGAACCTCTCTGCGCCGAGTGCGACGCAATTTCCGTGACGACATTACTCGTGAGATGGCCCTGAAGAAACTGGAGAACGACAACGAGTCCCTGGAATGGATCAACTCGTTCATGGTCAAGTTCTGGCCCATTTACCAGCCTGTCTTGGCTCAGACGATTATCAACTCGGTCGATCAGGTTCTCAGCTCCGCGACTCCAGCTTTCCTCGACAGCTTAAAGCTCAAGACATTCACCCTCGGTACCAAGCCCCCGCGAATGGAACACGTCAAGACGTATCCCAAGACGGAGGACGACGTCGTCATGATGGATTGGAAGTTCAGCTTCACTCCCAACGATACCGCCGACATGACTTCCCGGCAGATCAAGAACAAGATCAACCCCAAGATTGTTCTCGAAATCCGCATCGGAAAGGCCATGATCAGCAAGGGCCTTGATGTCATTGTTGAGGACATGGCCTTTTCCGGCATCATGCGCCTCAAGATCAAGCTTCAGATTCCTTTCCCCCACATTGAGCGCGTTGAAATGTGCTTCTTAGAGCGACCTACCATTGACTACGTCTGCAAGCCTCTTGGTGGTGATAACTTTGGCTTTGATATCAACTTCATTCCTGGTCTCGAGAGCTTCATTCTGGAGCAGATTCACGGGAACTTGGCGCCTATGATGTATGCGCCCAAAGTCTTCCCCATCGAGGTTGCCAAGATGCTGGCTGGTACTGCAGTTGATCAGGCTGTCGGTGTGGTCGCAGTCACTCTTCACGGTGCCCAGGGTCTCAAGGACAGTGACAACTTTGGTGGAACCGTTGATCCATATGCATCTCTCAGCCTCAACAGACGCCAGGAACTCGCCCGAACCAAGACCGTTCACGACACCTCCAACCCCCGATGGAACGAGACACACTACATCATCATCACCTCGTTTAGTGACTCTCTGGATATCCAGGTCTTTGATCATAATGACTTCCGCAAGTCCAAGGAACTTGGCGTCGCCTCCTTCCCTCTTGAGAATCTCGAGGAAATCAACGTGTACGAGAACGAGCGTCTGGAGGTCATTTCTGGCGGCAAAGCTCGCGGCGTCGTCTCCTGTGATATTCGATTTTTCCCCGTCTTGGAGCCGACTACCACTGAAGACGGAAAGGAAGAACCAGCACCGGAATCTAACCAAGGTATTCTTCGGTTCACCGTTGAGCAGGCCAAGGAACTGGATGGAACCAAGTCACTCGTAGGCATGCTCAACCCTTATGCCACCATGTTCTTGAATGGCAAGGAGGTTCACCAAACCAAAAAGCTCAAGCGCACCAACAACCCCATCTGGGACAACGGCTCAAAGGAAATCCTCATTACCGACCGCAAAAAGGCCAAGCTGGGTGTCACGATCAAGGACGATCGAGATCTCACTGGTGATCAGGTCCTGGGAAAATACCAGATCAAGCTCGACGAAATGCTGGAGTGCATGGAACAACACAAGGAATGGTACAACTTGTCTGGTGTCCAGACTGGCCGTGTCAAGATGATGGCTCAGTGGAAGCCTGTTGCCATTTCAGGTGTCGCCAACACTGGCGGCTACACGACCCCTATCGGTGTCATGCGTTTCCATTTCCAGAAGGCCACTGATCTTCGCAATTTCGAGGCCTTTGGCAAGTCGGATCCCTATACTCGTGTGTTGCTCTCCGGTATTGAAAAGGCACGAACTGTCACCTTCCGCAACGACCTGAACCCAGAGTGGGACGAGGTCTTGTACGTCCCTATTCATTCGAGCCGTGACAAACTCACCTTGGAGGTTATGGATACAGAGAAGGTCGGCAAGGACAGGAGTCTTGGATCCGTCGAAGCTTTTGCTGGCGACTACGTCTCCCAAGATGAGAACGGCGAATATCTGGTTCACGAAGTCAAGAAGCTTCGTGAAGATGGTCTACGCCTCCATGGCAAGGGAATTGCCAAGGGAACCCTCACCTACACTGTTGCTTTCTATCCTTGCCTCAACGTTGCGGATCCCGAGGACGAAGAGGAAGAGGAGAAGGAAAAGGAAGCCGAGGGCGAGAAAGGGCGCAAATCTACCTCATCACCTTCGCCTGGCGACGAGGTTCCCAACGGCGAACCTCGATCCTCCGAAGCTGGCAAGTTCAATGCTAGCTTGGACAAGACGAAGGATGCCGACCCTCCACTTACGCCTGTTACGCCTACTACTGTTGGCCGCCCGTCGACTACCGTGCGACCTTCAATGGACGAGCGGAAGGGACCCCCCAAGATTAGACTCTCACCGGAAGAACTCCTCAAATACGAGACTGGATTGCTCATCTTCCGACTCATGGAAGCAGAGCTGCCAGAAAGCAACACTCTTTTGGAGGTTTTTGTTGACGACATGGCATACCCTTCATACTCTTCTTCCATTGCCCGAACCAAGTCTCACAAGTTTGAGGAAATTGGTGACTGTCTTATCCGCGAGTTGGACTTCTCCCGTCTGACCCTGAAGTGCCGAAAGAAGGGCGACGACGAAGACGACATCATTGCTTCGCTGACTGGAAACACTCTTGAGACGCTAAAACAATGCCTGGTATGAACCAACCTGACCTGACACTCGAGACTCACACGCTGACATATTACTAGAACAACCCTACGACGCTGAAGCTTCGAGGCGAGGATGGGCGACCAGCCTCGGTCAAGGTCAGCTTGAAGTACATCCCTGTTAAGATGCAACTCGACGCCAGCGAGAGCATGAACAACATGGGTAACCTTCGAGTTGATGTCCTCGACGCCGTCGACTTGCCCTCGGCCGACCGTAACGGCAAGAGTGACCCTTACTGCAAGTTTGAGCTCAACGGCCAGGAAATCTACAAGACCAAGGTCATCAAGAAGACGCTCACTCCTACGTGGAACGAGTTCTTCGAGGTTCCAGTTCCCTCGAGAACTGCTGCGAAGTTCAAGGTCACTGTCTATGATTACGACTTTGCTGACAAGCCCGATCTGCTTGGAGCTGCTGACATCAACTTGGATACTCTCGACCCATTCAGGCCCGCCGAAAGCAAGTACATTTTGGACGGAAAGTCGGGCAGTGTCAGAATTCGACTCCTCTTCCGACCCGACTACGTTACTCGAGCGCGCCAGGGTACTTCGACCTTTGCCGGAACCTTCTCCTCGGCCCCCGGGCGCATCGTCACTGGCGTTGCGGGAGCTCCTCTCAAGGGAGGTGTGGCAGTGGCCGGCGTCGTTGGTCACGGTGTCGGAAAGAGTGCCTCGTTTGTGCGTCGTGGCTTGTTCCGTAAGAGGGATACGAATGATATTGCTGAAGAGGATGTGCCAGAGGTTATTGAACCACCGGCAGTGACCTCCAATGGTGGTCTGCGACGGGCTCCGGAGGAAGAATCCCCGTCTCCAGTCGGCCGTCCATCGACGAGCAACGGTAATGGTAATGGCCATAACCGCTCCAAGAGCATTGGACAAGCTTCTATCCACAGCACCATGCCTGGGGCTGGACCCAGCGGCACAGCCAACTTTTCCATTGTTGGTGCAACTGGTTTCCCGCCTTCGACTGATCTGTACATCCTCATTACTCAGATCTCACCCAAGGAGAAGACTGTCGGGAAGACTAAGCATTACAAGTCTGCAACGGGTGAATGGAACTTTAATGAGTCGTTCAAGTTCCAATGCACTCCTGAAGCTCAGTTCAAGATTGAGGCCAAGGGTGAGCACATGTTTGGCAGCGACGATGATCTTGGCGAGCACATTTACTTTGTTGATGAGAGTGGCACAGCAACGCCAAAGGACCTTTCTGTTGGCAGCGGTGCTGTGACGATTAGGAGCAATTTCCAATCTGCAGAACCTTTGCTGGCGCCTGACAGCCCCAAGGCTCACGTTCGACGCAGCTTTCTCAGCAAGCGTGGTGAGGGACGAGCCAGCAGGGAGACTACACCAAACCCTTAGGTCGGAACCAAAATGCTTCAATAACGGGTTTGGTTGGTTTGATTGACTTGGTGATGGGAGTTTTTTTTTTTTT